>PQXH01000179.1:0-91590 GCA_004786125.1 Botrytis tulipae
CCCTCCCTCCACCAAAACAAAACTCCCATAATGTAACGTATGGGGAACTCGGACATATGGGGAACTCGAACATTTTTAGCCTATCATCAATTTAAAATTGCAATAATTTTTATTATATATATCTAATTACTTTTTATATCTATTTAAATTAAAGAGAAACTTTAAAAAACTATAATTTTATTTCAATTGAAAGAATTTAAATCAATTAGAAAAACTACAAAGTATTTTGAAATCTTTAAATCTATTCTAACTGATAAACTGGCTGAAAAGAAAATATGTTTCTAAATTTATAAAATAACTCAAATTCTTTCAAATATAGAAGAAAATACTCTTATATAATAGATTTCACAATTTATTATTATTAGATTCTCTACTATATTTATATTAATAAAGAAAATGACTAACAAAATTCATCTTCAATATATTTGAATTGTATTATCTCGAAATCCTATCTTGATAGAAATTCTATTTATAAATTATAAATGAATTTATAGATTTCAAAAACAATATTTAGAATTTAAAATATATTATTTATATCAATTAAAATCTAATTGGATTAAAGAAATAACTCTAAAGAATATTTAAACTTAATTTAATATATTTTATATATATCTTATTAAATGAAAATATAAATTAGATAATATATATAATATAAATAAAATCAGATTTGGAATTGAAAGTATTCAAAATATATATATTATAATTAATTCTACTCAGAAATCAAATTGAAAAGTTATAGTTAATAAATAAAAATGAATAACTATATTTGAATATATCAATACAATTAGAAATGCTCTATTACCTATAGTTATTTTCAAAGCTTAGAATACAAATTCTATATGGATTTCAAAGGATATATTTCAAAGTTAGTAATTCTTTATTAATACAAATAAATAGATTTTAAATAACTATAAATTAAAATAATTAAAAAAGATTTTCAAATCAAAATTTAAGAAAATGTTAAATAATCAATCTCAACTTTTGATTATAGATAATTATTCAAGTTATATTATAAATAGCTTTATTATTTTCTATATAAATAATAATATCAATTTATTTATATTATCTTCTTATTACTTTTATTTACTTTAGTTATTTGATATTATAATATATAAGCTAATAAAACAATATTATGTTTTAAAGATTAATTGATATTCTTAAACTAATATAAAATAAATTCAAAAAGCTAAATAGATAGAATTCTTTCAAGATATTAAAAAAAAAGTATTAAATTCTTTTAATATTAAAGCTAACTAAAAAGAAACTAATTTAATACTTTTTATTTTATAAAAAGTACTTGATTTATTATTATTTAATTTTTTTCAATAATTTTCTATTTTATAAATAAGAACTTTTAATTAAGATTTAGATTTATTTATATTTAGAAATTTTTTTTTAAATAGAATAGAATTAAAGTAAACAAATTAGATTTTTAATATAACTCTAACAAATAATAGTTTTTTTATATTATCAATTTATTAATATACTAAAAGAATAATTAGACTTATAGAATCTCAAAATATTAAGATAGCCCTATTTTGAAAATAGCTTTTTGATATTTAGGAAATAATTGAAATTCAAAAGAAAAGAATTAAAAACAAAAAAGTCAAATTATAAGATCAATTTGTTTTTAATATTAAAAAAGTATTGAAAATAATATATAAAGTAAAAAAAAAACTAAAGAAAAAAAAACTATAAGAATGGCTATATAAACGCCCAATTGAAGAATTAGAAAAAGAAATTGAAAAAAAAGAATTAGAGAATAGTTCAAGTGATTTGGAATTGGAATTGAAGGATTGTATGGTTTGTAAAACAAGATTGCATATAAAATAATTGAAAAAGTGTTCGAATTCCCTATATGTCCGAGTTCCCCATATGTTACGTTACCAAATTCTTCAAAACCAGCTCTTCAACAAAACTCACATCTAACAAATTTCTATACTTATATCATATACACATCCTATACATCCTATACCCCAATAATCCAAAGCACCTACTTCCCTACCTCTCTATCCATCTACCTCCCGCTCTTCCCACCTACTACTACTATCCACCCGATAACACGCCGAAAGGAAAACGAGAAAAAAAGAAAAAAGAAAAAAGTAAGTCATCCCATGCAAAAATAGTCACCCTATACCTACACTCCCCTTACCCCCCCATTAGTCATCAACCCCCCAACACACAACACACAACACACATCCCACTCCAACCCATCTCCCATCTCCCATCTCCCAGCGCCCTCCCTCCCCACCTTCTTTTACAAGAACAGAGCTTCCTTCCTCCTCATTTCATCCCGCCCTACTTCTTCCTCGCCATACAAAAAAAAGTATAACATTTCCTAAGCCACACCAAGAGTTACCTAGTAACCTACTTGAAAATTGGTTCCATGCCATGATTGGAACAATATCATCACTACCATGTTCGTAAGAGCCTTACAATTTTTGTCTTCACAACATATACTATTTCAGAGTTTCAAACTAAGGACCGATCACAAAATCAGCAAACAACACAAGTTAAAGTAGTAGATTACTAGATTTTTATTTCTCAATAGTACTCTCGCTGCATATCATGACTTATAGCTCGCCGATAACCCAACTACCTAGCACACTACGTATACCATGCACCCCATGTCCTCTCTATCTACACCATCTTAATTCTCAGCCACAGTTTCAGCTTCAGCTTGCGCTTCAGTTTCTGTTATGCTCTCCCTAACATCATCCTTAACAGGAGGCAAATCACTCAATTTCTCCGGTACAACATCATTGGCATGAGCATCAGCAATAACTTCTTCCTTTTTGATCTCCTCTCTTTGTTCCGATTGGATATCCTTTTCAGCCGAAGAAGGAGAAGCACTCTTCTCAGCACCAGTTGCGATTTCCGTAGAATCATGGAGACTTTCTCCAGCAATGTTTGTTGCAAGAGTTGGAGTTGAAGATTCAGTTGCTTTTGTAGCAGATGTAGCGACTTCCTCGGATTTAGGGTCTGTCTTGGATTCTACGTGCAAGACCTCGTCGGAATCAATGTACCACAATGTGGAGGGTACTGAGCTTGCTAAATTGATAGCAGAAGATTCTTGAGAGGCCGCTGACACAGGGGCAGGACTTTTAGCAGGTGCTCTGCGGGCAGGACCTCTGGCTCTACCCTTTCTCGCATCTGATAGAGGAACCTTTTCTTTCTCCTCAACCTTCTCCTCTGGCTTAGGCTCTTCCTTCTTTGGAGCTTGTGGTCCGAGTTTCAAACGTGAATTAAGATCTGCGAGGAAACCACCCTGCAGAGCAGCAATCTTGCCACCAACCGGTCTTGAAGGGACAGGTGGCTTTGCCTTTACAGTGGCAGGAGCGCCGTTATCAGAGCCTATCGATTTAGTGGAAGAATTCGAAAGGACTGTTGTTAATGGAATGTTCTCGGACGATTCACGTGTAGAAGGCTTTGCTGGACGAGCTGGAATTTGTGGTTTGGACTTTAATGGCAGAGGAGGAGCTGCTTCATCTTGCTTCGACTTTTGTGCGGGGCGATCAGGAATGACTGGCTGGGCTTTATCAGGCGAATTTGATCTAACGGGTCGAGCAGGGATACTTGGTTTAGTCATTGCAATACCAGTCGTAGCGCGACCTTCATCTTGCGCAAGTCCAAAGCCGGCTGCTGCCTTCTCTTGATGAAACACGACAGCACCAGTGGTGGGTCTTTCATCCAATGGACTCATGATAGGATCTACCTCTGGGGTCTGGGGCGTTGAAACAGTTGTCTGTAATTGAAGACTATCTGGAGTATCTTCCCAGACATCTCTACTTGGGAAGCGCTGTTGAAGATTCTTTGGTCGGGTTTCTGCAGCAAGGTGTGGCTTATGAGACCACACTTTCTTTTGAGGGTGCAAGAAACTATCTGTGCTTGCATTCTCTCTCTCGGCCAATTCCTCCTGTCGTCGGGCAAATGCTTGCTCCGGAGTCTCCTTTGATCGTTTGTGAGCATCTTCATTATCTTCATCCGGATCTGGAAGTTGGGGCGTAGACACTGTTGCAGTGTATTGCAAGCTGTTGGGCGTGTCTTCCCACACATCTTGACTTGGAAATTTACGTTTTTGGACCTCCGGGCGTTTCAAACGATCAGCCGCAGTTTCAGGCTTTTCCTCGGCTCCTAATTTTTCATCCTCTGGGAATAGAGGCTCATATTCATGTACCTCTTCCAATGGAGCCGACTCAGTTGCTCGCACTGCTGGTGTATGTATACTTCCAGGTCGACTAGTCTGTTTGCTTCCAGGAGTGCTGCTATATCCTAGATCATCATAGATATTTCTGCGCTCAAATGATGGAGAGACAGCAGGTTGTAGCTCGTAGCCAAAATTCTCTTTTGAAACTTCATCAGAAGCAAGAATGGGTGCGCTGTATCCATGCTCTTCACGAAGCTCATCGTCATCTCCACCAGCCGCTGAATATGGTCTTGATTCATTCGCCGGATCGATTATTCTACTAGAACGACGACTAGGGGCATCGACGTGAATGGTATCTTCAGGATCCGCTTCACTCTCGTAGGCACGTTCAGACTTATCATCGAGACTTTTTGACAAGGCACCCTCAAACTCGGCTTTCTTCGAACCGTCAAGAGGAAAGCTTTCTTTCTTCAAAGGCGAATCAACATGCGTTTGAGACGCATTAGAATGCGCAACATTGTATCCAGTGGATTGTTGTCCACTAGATTGTGGGCGAGGGGAGGACATGCGAGACGCATATTCTTCAGAAGCTTGAAATCCTACTTGCTCGCTAGGAGTACTCATCACTGCTGGAGATGTGCCTATTCATGATTAGAATCATATGGAGATAGCACATTCGTAAACCTTACCAAGACCAGCACCTCTGCTAGCAGTGTCTCTAACAATTCTGTTTAAGTCGTCACTGCTCATAGCCCATTCTGCTCTGCCTTCACCGAGAGGTCCGTGATAAGAAGCAGTTTCTTTCTTGTAAAGCTGTAAAATATGATTAGAATGTAACTTGCAAGAGCATGTATTATTCGATGAGATGATCACTTAAGTAATATAAAATACTTATGTAATCTTAATTTGTCCATACAACTAGACTCCATGCAATCAGACCGAATTCACTTGTTAACTTACCTCGGGGTGCTTTTCATAGTAAGCCTTTTCAAAGCGATCGTGTGGAATGATGCCATGTCCGTGAAGACCATAACTTCCCGGTGGAATGTCTGCTCCACGACCACTTATTTTACGCTCATGATGACGCTTTGTTCCGTCGTTGTGGAAGCCAATACCAGGGGTGTAAGGAGTTGAGTATGGGGATGGAGATGGTGCTTGAACGTCCCCTGCATTTGGATACATTGGGACTTGTTGACCAATCTCAGGAATGCCATGCTCATCCTCATGACCGGTACTGGATGGGGGACGCTCGATGGCGGAAGCGTTGCTAGCAAAGCTCGATTTGTTCTTCAAAGATCGAGAACTAGGATCTTTATCATATCCAGCTTTGCCTATGCCATATGCAGCAGCTTGACCAGAATCGGTACGAGTGACCGCAGATACTCTCTGCTTGGCACTGGACTCGGGATGAGAAGGCTTAGGAGCGTGAAGCTTCAAATCGTTTGCAACATTCCTTGTTTGAGTTGGCGATGAACTGAGATCCTCCGAGGCTCCAAAAACCTCCGCGTATTCATTACCCTCTTGGCCGATGGAAGGCAGGGCTACACTCGATGGACGGTGCGGGACCTCGAGCTCTGTTGTTGAGCTATTGGCACTGTTCATGGCGTACAAGGAGGACTTTCCATGATTTTGTTGCATAGGCATATCATTGAGAGGAGATCGCGCGAAGCTCTCACGAGCAGGGGAGACGGAGCGATCGGCACGTCGATTGGCAGGTCTTGGAGGGATTTGTGGTATGTTGCTACCAAGAGAGGGAGCACCAGAAGAGGTGTTTCCCTGCTCCTGGGACTTATTAGGTCTGGGAGGTACTTGTGGGGTCGCCGTCGACATGTTTGTTAAATGTATAGAGGTTGTGAAAATCGATGGGAAATGTAACGGCCTAGATTTCTTGTTTATGTTAGGACCCGTTGTGTGCTATCCAAAAGAGTGATGGTTAACTGGATTAAACTTCAGCCAACAAGATATTAAATAAGCAATGTCAATTCATCAAGCGAATCGTAAATTGTGATACGCTCTGAAAGCAAATAAGTAGACTCTCCTTGCGGAGTATCGAGAGATCCAAGTGGCATGTTGTACAGCACAATCAACTGTTGCCAATTGAAACTCGACCTCGTCGCCGTAGACTTAAAACTGAGATGAGACAGTAGTAGACGTGACGGCTTCGACGCTTTTTGTACAATCTGCGAATAAACGACTCGATAGGGGTAGTTGACAATGGGGGAAACCTACCAAAGTGCTAATAATCGAAGACAATCAAAAGTTAAAGTTCAATCATCGAAGCTGATCTGTTTGAATTGAGGGGTGTCAAGTATCAAGATTTACCAGTCGACATGAAGTTGGTTTATTTGCGTTCTTTGATATTGTCCGGCTTGAACGCTAAGCAAGGATTCTGGGAGGATATGTTACCCCAAGCAATACGTCTAAGAAATCGTCATCGTTACTAGTGAGAGGATAAGGGATTAAAAAAGTGTAATTCTCTGATTGTATGTTTTCAAAGCACACTTCACTTCAATATATTATTCATACATACTTATACACACATATATGATTGTCTTCAAAAAGGTACACATGTATCCTTATCTCAAATACCTCGTTGTACTTTACTTTACCACTTTCACCGACGCTTCAAACCAAAGTCCAGAGTCCAGACACGGGAGTATATCATAGGTGGGGTTTTGGTGAGACACAACTCTATCCAGTCAGCCAGTATCTACTGATTTCCACACCCCACTAAGCCATAGCCAATCGTCAACTTTCCATTTGTATTCATATTGACAAATCGATTTAAATGGCGTGTGGCTTGTATTTGATGATATGATTGGATGAGTGATGAAAAAATGGAAGAATTATTGTTCCGAAGAAGAGGGGTTACTACAAGCACGATACGACCGGCTCACCGGGGGCCTGGGAGCTTCTAAGCCTCAAAATACTCACCAGGGTTTACGTACCACACCCTTCATTTTGAACCGACCTCCAAAAGTTCTATCCCCATACCTTCACTTCATTATCTTCCTTACATTCCCATCTCCAAAACTCTCCTCTGAGCTCTCATGTTCAATTAACATCACATCACCCAAATGCCAGACATACGCATCACAAGCATATCAACTCCGTCTGACATAAGTCATTCAGATCCTCACAATAGCTCGTGATCTATACCTGATTATGAAATCCCGTAATTGTGACACAAAGCTTGAATCTTGTCACATTGCTGCGGAAGACATACCCAGTATCTCGTAATGCCGATTTTACGTTCGCCCACAAGCTCAAATCATGTCACTATACTAAACATTCAATACAATTCCATAGAAAGGCTTCATAACTCATATTTCATTGAATTCCATACCTGATTATCTCCTGACTAACTCCACACGAAAAAAAAAGCATATACGAACAGGATGCATTCCAGATACACTGAGATGCTTTGGTCTTGAAAATCAGAAATGGAAGGTATAAAAGTACACCCGCAAGAGGGGGGAATCTGAAGCCTCAAGAAACTCCCGGTTTTTCTGGGCTGAAAAAATCAAACATAACAACAAACAGCCATACTCAATGCGCTGCCATACCCTTTACGCCTTGCACCAAACCCACATGCTCTCCCATTTTCTGTTTCGTAAATCAACCTCAGAGTTGCGCTTCACCCCGTCTCCATCAACCAAGCCTCACCCTCACCCTCCCGCTCAAACTTGAACCACTTGTTCCCATTCACTTATTTTCTTTACCGATGTTCCGGGTTTATAGGATCATTTGCGCGACACCTTGACCACCAAGTGTTTTGCTTCCCACAAATCCTTGTCCCTTAAGACCAGCCAATGCGTAGAAACCAGCTGCAATGGTGAGAAGGACAGCTGCAGCGATGAGACTTGATGCTGCAATGATAATGCTGAGCCATTGAACAATAGCCATTCCCATGTAGATAGCAGCGCGCATATAATTGGTTGTGAATCGGCGCATGAATGTGTCGAAGGTCGAGGATGTGGGGCAAATTCGAAGAAGCAATGGAATCTCAATGAAGATGATGAGGAAAGAGCTCACACTAGAATGAATTGTTAGTTTTGACACATGGAGTAAATAGAGAAATTGAAACTCACAGGCACAGCGCACTAAAGATGATAAGCAAGCTAATGTGGAAGAGGTTCGCAATCCCTAGGGCAAAGCATAGAAGTATGCATACAACTCCGGTCCTGTATCATTCTGTCAGACCTAATTCAAAATTTTGTTCCACAATCCTCAACAGTTCATCATCTAACTTCCAGCACATCCGAGGAAGAAACATATCTGCTGCGTCAACATTTGACATGCATATTCGATGATGCTTCATGATGTAATGGCTTGAGTGGGATTGATGGAGAGCTCGGAAGAGTCGCATGTTCTTACCATTGACCATAAATACCTAGAAGCGCAATTAGTTAAAGTCATACAAGCCCTAGGAAAGGAATCCATACTGAAATTGCGCGTTGCGAACTCCTCTGCGATAGTCATGATTGCTTTATTCGAGGTTTGGTTGATGAATGTGTGAATGGGTCGATGTATGGGTATGTATGGGTGAAGTTCAAGTTGATATGGAGAGCCGTACAATAGTTTGTGAGTTCTTCAATGTTTGTTTTCGTTTCTTTGCGAACACATAAATCGTTTCAAGATACAATAGACTGTAAGAGAATGTCGGAGTTAATTCGCTTGAGCTTTGATGGGGAACCGGTTTAAAGAGTTGTACGGGCCTCAGATTTGAAAGTAAATTGATTCCTACGAGTTTACGGAGTACTTGTTTCGTGTTCTGTGAGTTCGAGAAGCTGCGTGTGGCGCTAGTCCTTAAGAAGAAACACAAAGGCTGAAATGATTGAATGAGGCTGAGTCACATTGAGATATTCTTTGGACAGGAAAATGAACAAAAGGAAAATGTGAACCTTTAATAGAGCTGCCTAAAGAAATGATTACGAAGATATGGCGAATTCATACGCTATCTTGGAGATTTTCTACCTCATCGCACTCAGGTAACATTGAAGCTCGTGCAACACTATTGGGGGGGAAGGGTTACGATATCTATCTCTCCACATATATTTTGATCGGCAGATGCATACGTTATGGAGGGGAAATATGATGATCATCGACTTGTGCCTTTTTATGTCTTTTTATATTGGATAACTTCGTTGCCTCTCCTTGCTTCTCAATAGAAGGCCTGGTATAAAGTTTTGCAAAATGGACCAACGTTTCCTCTCGTCAACCACTAACCTCCTATTTACCCAACATTCCCAGCTAATAATTTATCCGAAAACCAACTTGAAAACATCGTTGAAAATGAAATAGCTTCCAGCTCCATCTGGCATAAGTTGGAAAGCTTGGCTGTAGTTCATAGGTCTTTGCTCCTCATCGACCTGAAAGATTCTTGTCAGCGTCTGATATGAATCATGCCACAGCAACTTCTATTTGCGCGCAACTCATCAAGTTTTCGACTTACCAACAAGGCTCCTGTGATCAAAATCAAAATTCCACCGTGTTCTCCGGATGGTTGCGCATCGAGAGTTGAGACTGCGTGCTTGACCTTCTCGAAAGGAAGAGACTGCACCAGGCTATTTTAGTATTGGTATGCATAAGAAGGGAGTGAAACATACTCCAAGTTTTTCTACGATGGCACCGGCTCCAAGGACAGAAGCGGACTCAAAAGTCAACATGGAGTTGTCACGCTGAAAGCTTATTAGCAAGAAGTCTTTCCGGGGCAATTTTGGCACTGACGTAAAGAGGAGCCAACTGCTTTCTGTCCGCATCGAACTGGTTGTAGTAGTATTCGGTGAATTGCTCTATTAATGGTTGGCCTTGTCAGCATGCCGCTGCTAGAAGTTTAGAACAGCCGTGCATCATCGCACACAGATTTCGGGACGATTCGATGCTAGTTGCCGTGGTTCATCTGCGATGGAATATGTCATAAACTTACTTGCGACACTTTCGAAGTCTATAGAATAGGAGTTAGCCTCGAATCATGAATAGGTAGATAAATTAACGAATGGAAAGCATCAAGTAAAATTTGAACGTATAGGTCCTATCTGTGAGATACTCGGAATGTGAAGTAATTAACGTACCGGCCATCTTGCTCTAGGTTTATGAGGCTTTCTTAAAATAAGTTATTTAGAAATAATGTTTTGTGATGTTGGTTTGCTTGTTTTGGAGGGGAAATTATAGAGGGGTTTCTATGGGTGATTTTGAATACCAGACACTTCAGTAGAGTGGACACCACAATTGGGCTGTCATACGCTTTACCTAATATAGCTTAGTCACGTCGCCAAATAGCTTGAAAATTTATCCCTTCCCTTCCCTTTAAATCCATTCAATGCTTTTTTTCTTTCAACCATCTTACCTGCATAATCTTCAACTATACAAAGTCTCGAGCATTCTCTGATTGATATGGATTTGGATAGGGATTTGACTTCGATTCAATGTTGACATTCTATCTTTTTGAACTGATCTAATTACTTACAACAGCCGCTCTCGACAGCGTCTGGTCTAATCCTCATGGTATGTTTATGGTTTTCTTGTGCTTTACCGCATGCACACACTTCCTTCCTAGCATTTTTTGTATGATGACAAAACCTTCCATTAAGAACGGCCTTCTGAATAACCATGTCGATTCAATCAATATATCAAGCTCAACAGTCTGACTCTATCAATCAAATGCCCTTTATCATTATCGTTGCAGAAATCTGGACAAGGATTTAGCTAACAATCATCAAGATTTTTAGGCATTTTCAACATTGAGAATAATCCAGATTGCCGCATACCGCAGCAGATGTTTGGAGCTCAAGCCAGCAAGCCATGGTATACTGAGGCGGGGTCATCGTAAATATGGACGATTCGTTTGTGATATTGAATCAATCACCAGGGCGTGATATCCAGGCGATTTTGGCCAGTTCAATATTTCCCATGAAATCTTTCAATATTTTCTATTTTATACATAGCAATAATCAATCTTTGGCTCAAGTTTTGTCTGAAAGAACCTCGGGATACTCGCATCCAAATGAATGTTCACGGGATTTGAATTGAACTGAAGTGATTCACTGTGACCACAAGCCAGACCACCGGCCACCTTTTGAGGAACAATATTCCGTTTGAAGATTCTTCCATGTCCGAAATGATGAAGCGGTGTGATTTATTACCTAGTAGTATTGTCTTCCCTCCAACACATCAATACTTTCGTGATGACCACTTGTGACTTATTGATTTTACATGGTATTGTTGGTAAAAGTCATATTTATGCCCCTCTTCTTTTTCTTCGATAGGTACTTTTGACTTGTTGGTCGGCACTGTGCAGTTGTTCTTCAGCCTAGCGAAACTTGAGGAATTCATTGTTTTCTGGAGTGGAATCTCTTTTGCCTAAAAGGATTGGTAGTACATGAAACTCAACCTACCTACCATTCGAATTCGACTATACTCAAACCCATACTCATCCTCAAACTCAAACTCAAACTCACTCTTCAAAGAGATACAATCGCACCAAGTTGCAACTCGACGAAAAGTCAAGGAGTTTCTACGATAGTCCAACTCCAACTCCAAATACTACAACCATTGGCTTTGGCTTGCTTGTACTCCCCAATTCCACCCAGAACATTCAAACAAACGCAACGAACGCACAAGGCTTTCAGTAACAAGGTACGCACGCTAAAGAGGCAACCATCCATTTCCATTTCCAGACCTTCAGCCTCCTCATCCCATCCTTATTATCACCTACAATCGGACGGAGCTTTCCAAAAGCTCGGCCTCTTCAACTTTAATCCATCCCCCACGTTCAACACAAATACCAATACCAATACCAATACAAATTACAATTACAATACTTATAAGTTATACATATCAGGCTGTGCAGCTTCGTCTGCCATATTGTATCGGTGAGGTAAAATGCCTTGCTTCAAAGGTATTGCTGTCAGTGTCCACGCTGAAGGATCACCGCTCCCTGAATATGGAGTAACTCGACAATCAAGATTCAGTCGTATTAACACCTACATCCCCGTCCCTCAACCCAAAATTCCCCGCGATTCGACCACCAATAAACCTGAAGCCGCAAAGTTTGCTATCTCAATTACGTTGTTAACTCCAGGTCTTCCCATTCCTTACAGCACACCGAAAGCAACACCCGCGAACCCTTATCCTCAGCCTCAAACCGTCACTGGCTTGCCTGGCTTTGGCGAGAAGACAAATTTCGCTGGTCAAGTCGGTCCCTACATACCAATCACCAAGTCAGAAAATGAAACAATCGCTGCATATATCTATTTTGATGGCAGACCAAAGGAAGAAGTGGCCACTCTTTTACGACCAAGCGAAGAGACATGGGTAAATTCTCGATGGGTTCAGGTTCCAGACTCTGAAGGAGGAGGACTGGCTGAGCGAGAGTTCTTGTTCCGTGAGGTTGGACTAGAGCGATGGTTGAACGGACTTGATCTTGACGGACAAGATGCCGCTGCAAGAATCGAAAAGCGTCGACAAAAGTTCGAGAAGCGTCGTAGGCGCAGAAAGGAGGAAATTGGCAGTGATGATGAACTCGCAGACATGATGACACCAAGAAAGAGATCCACAGCACGAGAGGTTCTACGATACGGAGCAGATGACCAATCGCCGGTCGAGACCGTTTCAGATGACGAAAGTTTCAGCTCAGACTCGGACGACGATGATGCTCTACCGGAAGCTGCAGGACAAATCAAGGTTGCTATGTTTCGGGTACTCGCATCTGGAGAAATCAAACGCGGCGAATACTCTCCACAATTTGATGCTCATGATGATGATGAAGAAGGAGAGAAAGGCAATGGAGAAGGAGGAGAGGGAGATGTTGATCACACCACAAGTTTTGCAAAGCCCAAGACATTGGACCCAAAATCGATTAGCACACAAACTGTCACTGGAATAGATGGGCCCGATAAGCCTTTCGCGGTCTTTACATTCTTCTATCGAGGTCAACGTAAGCTTTATTTCTGTTTTCTGTCACAATGCCACTCTCTAACATGTCACCACAGGTCAATTGCAAAAGATGGGCATTCTACCAAATTCAAAGCAGGAAAAGATAAACAGCAGTGCTGCGAAACGAAGGTCAACACAGTTAGACTTCGGAAATATTGGCAAATTGAGTAATACTGGAACCGTTGGGTTTTCCGCCTTTAGAGATAACGACACCTCCGCAAAGCGCAGCAAATCTAAAAAGAAGAGTAATGGAAATGCCGGCATGATGGAAGACAGCGACGATGAAGATGATGACGATATCGGAGTAAATATGGAAGAAGTAGATGATAAGGATGATCCAAATAAGACTTTGAGTACCGAAGATGCAAAGTTTCAGGGAGAATTAGCAGATGGGGTTGGACGAATCAAGGTATGGTAATCACATTGTACTTGTAAGAAAGTATGCTAATCTTGATTGAAGTTGAAACGCCAATATTCCGCTGGGAATTTGAATAACAACTTGGGCAGATCACCTAACTCGGCCAGCAATACATCTGGCAATGCTACTCCCGCTACAGATGGAGACAACAATGGTCTAACTTTACCAAACAATGTGTTCGGAAAGAGCCTCACAGACGACAACTTCGTTGGTAGTCCTATGAAGAAACATAGAGCTAGTCTCCTCGGTGACGAGTCTCTAGATAAACGACTAGCAGGATTTTCGACTAATCTTGACATTGTAGCAGCAGCCGAAGCTGCACAGACTCCCCTCCCAGAACCAGCAATGAAGGATGTCGATGAAGAAGAGTTATGATGGTTAGGGGCCATATAGGATGGAAGGAACACTGAAGATTTTGATATAGACATCATGGCATGATGATTTTCACGCTAATGGGTGTCTCATCTATCTCTCAATCTAATCGATGGATTGGAAAGCGAAAACAAGCATGGCATGACACGCAGCGAGTGATATTTGGTACGTTGGTTGATTTGTGAAAGGGGTGGCAGGCTTATCATATCATATCATATAATCAGTATGATTTTTATACCTGTTAACCTGAGTCTTCACATGGGATACCTTGTTTTTATGGATTGATTGGTTGTTTGCATACATCACAGTATGTCTTGTAAAAGATCTCTTTTAATACCCTGAGCGCCTGCTGCACTATGGTTTCATGGCTGGCTACAGAGCTGGGTGGTGGGTGGTACCTTGGTCAGACCTGCTCCCTTCACTTTGCTGCTCCTGGCGGACAGAGATTCGGTGGGCTTTACGTCTTCTCGTATGGGGATCCGTGGTTGGTCATGCATACAAATGGGCAGAAAACAGATAAGATGAATAATATCAATAAATAAATTATGTGGCCAGTTCCTTGTGAGTTATGTGAATGTACATGCAAATGTGATCTCGAACCTGTCAGAATCAAGGGCAGTGGGAGAGGATAGTGCTAAATGCTCAGATAATCTGATCGCATTACATCTTGCATGTCAGGATCTCCGCGCTGGGACATCGTCAATGGTCTGTTAAAGCTGTCTGTACCTCGAACAATAAATGGCTAATCATATCTACTAGGCTCTGGTAGGGGGCGCCAACCTTGTTTACCACCCTGATTTCATGAAAATGATGTCAAATGGCAATTTTCTCTCTCCAGACAGTCAGTCCTGGAGTTTTGATGATCGTGCAAACGGACACTCACGTGGAGAGGGCATTGCTGTGATTGTCATCAAGAGACTTTCCGATGCCCTACGCGATGGAGATACTATCAGAACTATCATAAGACAAACAGCTACCAACCAAGATGGTAGAACGCCGGGAATAACTCTCCCAAGTCAGCAAAGCCAAATTGAACTTATAGAACGAAGTTATAAACATGCGAACCTTGATATGGAGCCTACGAGGTTCTTCGAGGCTCATGGTACCGGGACCAAAGCTGGAGACCCTGTTGAAGCAAATGCTATCGGCAAAGCATTCAGACACTGTCGTAGCAAGGAAGATCCAATTTATATTGGAGCCGTCAAATCTAATATAGGTCATTTAGGAGGTTGTAGCGGCCTTGCAGGTGTTATAAAAGCAATATTGGTACTTGAAAGAGGAATAATTCCACCGATAGCCACATTTCAATCAGTAAACAAGCAGATAGACACGGAGTCTCTACATATCCGTGTAAGATGTAATCCCTGTTGGTTGAGTTAAAAAACTGATATAGTTAGTTCCCACAAACACAATTACAATGGCCTACGTCTACTCTACGCAGAGCTTGTGTAAGTCAGTCAATAGTATTTTAGAGGAAAATGCTTACTATATTTGCTAGGTGAATTCGTTTGGTTTCGGAGGCACAAATGCACTTGTTATACTTGACGATGTATACCACTACCTGAGCGCGAATGGCCTGCATGGTTGTCATCAAACTCTGGAATTAACACCCACAACACTGGGAGTGGTCCGAGGCGAGGTCAATGGTCACAAGCACATCGAGTACAGCCAAGAATTGGTGAATCCATGCGACCATTCGACAGCATTACCACCGAGGAACGGAAACGGATCCGGCAGTAATACGGCTAAGGTTTTTCACTCACCACCAAAACTAGTCGTATGGTCGGCCTTCGAAGAAAAATGTGCACAGCGGATGTCCGACCTTTACAGTAATTTCATTCGCGAGGAACAACCATGTATAGACGATCTGGCTCATATACAAGCAGTTAGACGGAATCATTTCCAATGGAGGAGCTTTATCGTCACAAGACAGTACGATTGCACCAAGTTCGAAGCACTCGAGCCAATAAAGCCAATAAGAGCAAATAAAGATCAGCGTATTGCATTTATCTTTACTGGACAGGGAGCTCAGTACCTCGGTATGGGTAGAGAACTCATTTATTTCCAGACTTTCAAAGACAGCCTCAGGGACTCAGATAGATGTTTGAATAGTCTTGGCTGCCCATGGTCTATTCAGGAAAAGATTGGAGAATCTCACCATAATTTTCCTATTGATAATCCAGAATATAGCCAGCCGCTGACTACCTGCCTCCAAATTGCCCTTGTAGACCTACTAAAGAGCTTTGGGATCATACCATCTAGTGTTATTGGCCACTCTTCCGGGGAGATTGCTGCGGCTTATGCCGCTGGTGCACTGTCCCGGTCATCTGCTGTCAAAGTATCATATTATAGAGGAATAGTATCTTCTAAGCTAGCGACTTTGAGAAGCGATATGGGAATGATGGCTGTAGGTCTTTCAAAAAGCGCAGTACTTGCTTATCTGGACAGATTTAGAGAAGCCGAAGGTTCCGTTCATGTCAATATTGCCTGTGTTGACAGTCCCAAAAGTACCACCCTAAGTGGAGATAGTACACAACTAACAGCACTCTGTCAATGGCTCACAAAAGATTCAATATTTGCTAGAAAACTTCGTGTTTCTGTGGCTTATCATTCAGAGTATATGAAGACCATCTCTAGCGAGTATTACGACGTGCTAGGGCCCCTCGAAAAGGGGCGGAACTCCAAATTCATTCCCATGCTATCCACAGTAACGAAAGATATAGTGACCACCGAGAATCTTCGTGACCCCATTTATTGGGTCCAGAATATGGAGTCCCCAGTCAACTTCGAAGGCGCAGTTTCAAAGCTTTTGGGACAGAGCTCACAGAAACAACACAAGATCTTAGGTGGAGAGAATGCGGGTAAAAACTTCGGCTTCACTCAGATTGTCGAAATTGGTCCGCATAATACGCTCCAGGGACCAGTGCGCGACATCATATCGAATATTAAAACACAGAAAGCAAAACCTGCATACGTGCCCTCTCTTGTTCGAGGCCAGGATGCGTCCGTAACCCTTTTGTGCGCTGTAGGAATACTGCAAAGCTCTGGGTATCCGGTCAATTTGGTCGCAGTTAACAACAGCGAAGTGACAGACAGAAAGTGTCGTATGCCATCGAATATGCCAAAATACCCTTTCAACCACCAAAGTTCATACTGGAAAGAAGGTCGACTGAGTAAAAACTTTCGATTTCCTTCTTTTGCCCGAGACGACCTTCTTGGAACACGCAACCTGGACTGGAAGCCTAAGATGGCCCAATGGCGAAATGTCATACGACTCTCTGAAGTGCCATGGCTAGAAGACCACCAAGTACAAGGGGAAATTTTGTTCCCAGCCGCAGGTATGGTAGTCATGGCCATAGAAGGGCTTAAGCAGTTAGTCCACCAGACGGCTTACCTTCAAGGAGTCCAAATAAAAGATATACACTTTCTTCATCCTATTGCGTTTCCAGGAGAAAGTGATAAGGTCGAAACTCAGCTAAATATATTGACAGAGACATCTTCTATCAGTAACTCTGCTTCTTGGTCTTACTTTCGTCTTTTTGTGATAGAGAGTGGCAACTATATGGAATGCTGCAGCGGCTACATCCGGCCTGTTTTTGATGAAAAGAACCGGAGATACGCTGTGTGTGGTTTATCTTTTCTAGATGGTGAACCACTCGCAGAATGGCAGTCGAATACTTTTGATGCTTGTCGAGAACTAGCAGATCCTTACTCGGTAGAAACTACCGTAAAATATGGGCCATGCTTCCAAAACTTGAGCAATGTGTATCTTGGTCTTAAAGGAGAGGCAATGGCGGAGATAAATACTAAATCTTGGACATCAAAGAGTGCCAATTCGTTCCACCAAGCCTATGCTGTACATCCATCTACAATTGATGGTTTAGCTCAACTAATGGCACCGACAATTGCCAAGGGATACAATGTTAAACAAACAATGGTACCTGTCCATGTATCCAGTATATGGATCGATTTTATGGACTTCCAATCACTTGAGGGCGCGAAGATTCACGGGGCTGCGCGATGTAAACTCCGTGGGTATCGCGGGGCGACTGGAAATATTGTTGCGACCCCTATAGCTTCTTCCACTCCCCTTATAGTTCTCGAGGGGCTTGATACTAGCTTCATCACGGCTGCTGATACTTCGAATATCAAGCACTTTCAACCGCGCAACCTTTGCACACAATTAGTCTGGAAACCAGATATCGACATGATGAGCAACAAACAGATAATTCATTGGTGTACCATCAATAGACCAACAGGGGCAATAGATGAGCTATACAAATACGAGCGCTTGAATACTGTCATCCTGTTATTCATACTTGAAGCTCTTGATATTATGGATCATGCATCCTCGCCAGCAGTCCCACATCTAGAAATGTATCTCGAATGGATGAAGTACCAACGCGATCGTCTCAGCAATGACGACCTACGGGCAACTTTAGAAGTGATTCAAGATCGTGATAGACGCAATCAACTCACCGTCCAAGTCGGAAACTCTGGAGTTGAGGGAGTTTTCTTCCTGCAAATTGGACAGGTACTTTCGAAAGTACTTCGTGGGGAAGTGGATCCTCTCAATGTAATATTCAATGACGGTTTAGCCGATCGTTACTATGAGGAAATGCTTTCAAATGATTATTATACTCATCCGTCATTAGCCTTTGTTGAACTACTTTGTTTCAAAAACCCTTCAATGAAAATCTTGGAAGTAGGTGCGGGAACTGGGGCTCAAACTTTGTCTATTCTCAAGGCGATGACTTCAGACAAAACAAAAATGTGGTCTCGGTATGATTACACTGATATATCACCAGCATTCTTTGGCCAGGCAAGAATCAAGTTTCATGAGTATGTCGATCAGATGGAGTTCCGCGTTTGTGATATATCCAAGGATCCTGCTTCGCAATCATTCGAGACAGAAAGCTATGATCTTGTGATTGCATCACACGTACTTCACGCCACAGATGATCTCGATCAGACACTGCGTAACATTCGAAAACTTCTTAAACCTTCAGGAACGCTTCTACTGTTTGAGACTACCCGACCGGAAGTCCTTCATATTGGATTTGCTTTTGGCCTGCTAAAAGGTTGGTGGAGTACACTTTCTCGCGAATCTCGATCTCAATACAGCCCATGCTTGACAACAGAGCAATGGGACAATCGTTTGAAAAGAGCAGGCTTCCGCGGTACTGAAGTAGCAATCCCAAATCAAGAAAATCTCCAATGTCATTATAGTAGCACCATTATCTCCAAAAAGGCTGAGCCTAACGTTCAACAACAACCAACTTCCGAGGACGTGGACATTGCGATTGTAGTAGATACCCAGGTACCAGGCCAGTTGAATATCGCGAGAATATTGGAGGTTCAATATGCTAGATGTAAAATCTACACGTTGGCTGAATGTGCTGCAGCTGATATACCTGCCTCGGCTCCAAACTTGTTTCTAGTCGAGCTAGATGCCATATTCCTTGATGATATCAGCGAAACAAACTATTGGTATCTACACAGAATCTTGAATAACTCATCAAAGACATTATGGGTTACTAGAAGCCCGTCTGATTGTTTTGAGCCACGACATCACTTGGTGGAGGGTTTAGGTCGGACGTTGGCCTCTGAGAGCTTTACGCGAAAATTTGTTACACTTTCCTTGGACGGCAAATTCGACTACGAGCCATCACGTATCGCGAGTCTTACTTCTAATATTATGGCCCAAATCACTAATTCTGCAGTTGTGGACTTAGAAAACAATTACATGAGTAAGGATGGAGCACTGCAGATCGGTCGTGTTTGTGAATACAGATCTATGAATGATAAAATCGCGCGCCAGACTCTACCCCGCCATATGAAGCAACTTAATCTTGACACCGACACACGGATCTCACTGGACTTGGAGACTCCAGGTCAACTAGAGACACTACAGTGGATTTCTAATGGGAACGAATCAGCTTCAAAGCCGCTAGACCAGGACGAAGTTTTGGTTGAGATAAGGGCTCTAGGGTTAACTCTACGAGATTATCTACTTGTCAGTGGCCAGCTCAATGATTCAGGGATTGTAGCAGAATGTGCCGGAGTAGTTCTAAAAGCAGGTGACAAATCTGGTCTCCATCCTGGAGATCGTGTGTGTGTCATTGGCAAATCGCTAGGTTGCTCTGTGCTGCGCTTAAAAACGGGAGCTGTTGCAAAAATGCCGGAACAAATGAGCTTTGCAGAAGGTGCTGCGATGCCTACTTCACTTTGGCTAGCTTATCACGGCTTAGTTGAAATAGCAAGAGTACAGAAAGGAGAATCGGTACTGGTCATCCAAGCTTCGAGCAGTTTGGGGCAAATGGTACTTCAAATAGCCAAAAGTCTAGGTGCAGAACCGCTCGCCATAGCCAATTCGGCTTCACAGAAGATTCTCCTTGAAAGTTTTGATCTCCCAGAGACGAAAGTTCTCCGCGATGATGACTCGAGCATCTCTCTCAAAGATATCATATATCGAGCTACCCATGGAAAGGGCGTCGATATCATCATAGGACCAATCACAGAGGACCTGGATGTAGATTATTCTGACCTCATTGCACCATTCGGCAGACTCATAGATATTGGGATCAAGGGTGAGCAGCGATCACTTATAAAGCCATACAGACATACGATTACCAATTCATTACAGGCATCAATAGACATGATTGATCTTCTCAAAAAGAACCCAGATTTAGTCTATAATTCATACAGAAAAGCGACAGACTTCTGTTTCGAACAACATCTAAAGCCACCGCAGCCACTCCAAATATTTCAGGCTCACGAGATTAAAGATGCCTTTAGACACTTTGAAAGCAGTATTACGACTGGAAAAAGAATTGTGCAACTACAGCCGGGTTCTGTTATACAAGTATGTCTAGATTATATCTGTGCCGTTAGATCTTTGATAGCTAGCTGACCCCATGTCAAAGGTGAATGTTGAGGCAAAACCAGAGTATCAATTCCCAGCGAACGCAACATATGTCATAGCAGGAGGACTTGGAGGGCTGGGTAGGAGCTCTGCGAGATGGATGGTTAATCGAGGTGCTCGCAATATGATCCTCCTCTCACGCTCAGGTATCAATGGTAAGAAAGTGGCACAAGCTCTTGTGAGCGAGCTCGAGGCTCAAGGGGCTCGCATAGTTACCCCTATTGTTGATGTTGGTGATTTGAATAGTCTAAGGGCTAGTTTGGATGTACAAATCCGCACTGAATCCACTGAATATTCCGCACTTTTTGAAAGCGGATTTTGAATTTATATTTGAACATTAAATCGCGAATTCTATTGAATAATCTGTATTTTAATAAATTTAATGTATTTTAAAATGAGGAGGAGATAGGTTATTCTAAAATGATACTAAATAATCTGCGTTTTTCAATAAATTTGTATAGGAAAATGAAAACGCGGATTGAAAACGAGGACTAGAAAAAGCTAGCCTCATTGAATTCACTGAAATAATCCATTCTTTTTATAGGTCTCTATAAGCTTTAAAGCCTAAAGTTTTAATATATAAAGCCTAAAGTTATAATAGATAAAGCCTGAAGCTATAGGTTTATTTTAAATTAGAGTTTATAATTGTATATAAATTTAAATAAAGCTATCTTTATATTCGCTTATTTAGCTATTCAAATAACAGTAGTATACTGAAAATTCGAATTACTCTACTTAATTCGTGTATGTGCTATACACATGCTCCATTTCCTTTCATTTTGATAGATTATTTAATGGATTTAATATATAAACCATAAAACCATAGATCAATAATCTATTCTTTTTGAAATGGATTGCTACCACTACGGAATCCGTGGTAGCATAAAGAGCAGATTATTTCAACGGATTCAGCGCGGATTTTGCAATCAAACGAGCCCTAAGAAGGGTGCTGAAGCAGGTCTCAAGAGATATGCCACCGATTCGAGGCTGCATTCAAGCGACTGTGGCATTAAGGGTTTGTCCCCGAACAAATTGAGGCATACCGCAGTATATTGACATGGTGATAGGATAATTTGTTCGAAAAGATGTCGTATGAGGACTGGGATATCAGTACACGCTCGAAAGTGACAGCGTCATGGAATCTCCACAAAGCGCTACCTTTAGACCTCGACTTTTTTGTGCTATTTTCTTCCATCAACGGCATTTTCGGTGGCCGCGCACAGGCAAACTATGCCGCGGGTAACACCTTTAAAGATGCACTCGCTCATTACAGAGTGGCGCTGGGGCAGAAAGCAGTGTCAATCGATCTAGGGATGATGGTGGATGAGGGTGTAGTCGCAGAGAATGAGGCTGTGCTTAATTTCATGCGTCGCATCGGTCATTTGATGGACATTCAGGAGGAGGAGCTTCTCGGATTGTTAGACTACTACTGTGATCCCAAACTGCCTCTTTTATCTGCCGACGAGGCCCAGATCTTAGTAGGTATTGAAATGCCCTCGGCAGTTCTGGCGAAGGGTATTGATCTCCATCACTCTATTTTCCGACCAATGTTCCGCCAATTGTTCCGAGTTGTTCCAGAAAGCTTGAATGAAAAAGGTCAATCGCAGAATGGCGCCATTGCAATTCTCGATCGCGAAGGTCTCTTGAGAAAGGCAACATCACTCCAAGATGCAATCACTTTGGTCGCCGAGTGGTTCTCAGGAAAGATTGGTCAAATCTTAGGACTGGCTGTCTCAGATATTGACACGAGTAAACCAATCCATACTTATGGCATTGACTCACTAATTGCGATTGACTTGAAAAACTGGCTAGCAAAGGAGATAGGTGCAGATGTTGCAGTATTCATGTTGCTGGGCAATACTTCAATCGAGGGTCTAAGCAGAATGGCAGCCGAGAAAAGCCGGTATCGCGCATGATGAGCTCGATTTAGCTGGTTTTTAGTGAAAGGATACTCAATCAGTTCGAAATCTACTGATATTCCTAAAACGTATTTATGAGTGGTTAAGAATTTTCATTGGAGGAGGAATATCTTGTAGATAAATTCAAAATTAGTTCGCTTAGAAGAGATGAATTTCTTGATTTGATGGTTTCTAAGTACTGTGCCATATTTCTCATTTGAGTTGTATGCTGCTTCCCCTTTTTCATTTGCTGCAGTCAAGTATAGTCAAATCACCTCAAATCTCTACAATATTTTCATAGTTCTAATGTGTACCGAGAGACTGATTACTTATTTTATGGCGGTGTGACCTGTGTACTGTTTGGGATTTGGAAGGGGGTGTGTGAAAGATTGGAGTGCTGGACTAGCAGGGGATACCGTTCTGTAGGTGTTGGATATAGGATTGGAGATAGAGTTGAAGGGGGGTCTAGTAGGGGTGTTGGGAGGAAGATGCGGTTATTTGCGACTGGGAAATAGTATGGAAAGAAATTCTCATTACATTAGGGGCAATTGAGAGGAAATTGAACGCCCCTGACTTTCACCAATACCCAGACAGTTTCTTCCCTACCCTACATTTGAACTCACCAATTGCTGGAGGCATATTGTATTGGATATGAAAATGACTTATGCAACTCAGCGTCAAACAGGTAAATAGTATCAAACTATCATTCCATGTTTTATTCACAATCGACGCCCACTCATATACCACCTTCTCGTCAATTGTTCCCCCTTGCGAACTTTGGGAGACAGAAAGTGTGTCTTCTCACTGGCCCAATCGGCATAGCATATAAAAGGACTCTATGATTCCCACATCACATCCCATGTGTACTCATGACCCTCTCCCGAAAGGCCTCGCAGTATCTTTGAATACACTTCGGAGGTCGTTAAATTAATACGATTTATTCGCAATCCTGTTCTTTGATGTTGATCGGCGCATAAAACATTGATTCTGAAAATAATAGTGAAACTTACCCTCATCTAGTAAGTGCTTAACATATAGCATCTTTCTTACACTTTTCGTGCCTAGAGAATCACTATACTCTCCAGTCACTGTGTTTTCATCTCGTAAGTACTCCTAGAGCCTCGGGTTTCCCCCCAACCCTATAACGATATATAAGTATACCACGGCTATTATTTGTAAGTCCCTATCATTATCTAGATAACAAGATCTCGTAACTCTATAGGATCCTGAAAATCTTGGATAAACTTTTCCAGGAAGGTATTTTCCTTTTCTTACAAACTATCCTGTTACACGGCTTGGTGACTATCCATCTCTTTGCTTACCAATAGCAACCATCCCGAAATATTATGTTTTTCTCGATTCCAAACCTGTACCTTCCCCGGGAAAACTAGACCGCAAGTCTCTACGTCAGCTTCTAGCCACCCTCACCTCTCAGCAACTAGGCATCTCGCTAGATGAGACTTCCGAGAAACTTCCACCTCCCTCCATCAACGAAAAAGTACATGTAAACTTCGCAGAATCTAGGCAGCATTGCTCGATACGAGTGAGGAGAGTACAGGAGTTGATGATACATTCTATCATCTTGGCGAAGATTCGATTTCTACCATCAAAATGCTCGCTGCGGCTCAAAAAAAAATCTCCAGTTCACGGTTGCGCAGATATTCGGTTATCTCCTCCTTACTAACTTAACTTTAACCACAACATCCAAAAGCATTCATGAGGCTCCACAAAACTCTCGAAAGGCTACTACTGACATGCCAGAGCTAGTCGATCGAGAGTGGGATATTGATCTTAATAGCATCGAGGACATTTACCCAGCGAGTCCACTTCAAAAGGGGCTAATTGTCCTGACCACACCACACGTAAGCACAAATCAAACACTCTGCAACAAGTCTTTCTTCTATTAGCTGATGTTGATATCGGTCGTTTTTCCGCTGCTTGGGAAGATGTAGTATCTCAAGATGCAATCTTACGCACTCGCAGTATCGTCACCAGGCTGTTAATGTTGCAAGTGGTGCTCCGTGAAAACATTAATTGGCAAACCACAGTCAATCTACAAGAGTACCTCGATCACGATAATAATTTAGCGTTCGATTATGGCACCAGGCTTGTACGCTTAGGTCTAGTGCTGGATCGGGACGGCGCTCATTATTTTCTATGGACAAGTCATCACAGTACCCACGATGGCTGGAGCCATTTCGGCATGCTTGATATGTTTGAGGGATGCTACAACTTCACAATTACGGAACAAACCTTACAAAGAGAAATATCATGCGTTTAGTTTTCCTCGCTATCAAAAATAATATTTATATCAGACTATGTGCTTGCATGCCTATGTTCTTCAATCTTCCGTCTCCAATATTGCTCTCCTTGTGGCCCCTCCAATTTGTAAACAGCAAACAATAACATCAAAAGAACCTAATAAGCTCATTCATCAAAAAGGTATAACACAAATCCGCCCATCCTCATAACGCTCTCGCTGGCTGAAAAAAACCTAGAACCCCCCTTCTCCTCTCCATCCCCTCGCTAGAAGTCAAAAGAATATAACACGTAATGTGTGAATCCAAAAAAGTAGAAAGAAAGTGAGAAATAAAAGTGTAGTCTATCATCCATCGTCCAACTGCGTACATTGCATCATCATTTCATGAACTATCATAGTCACAAATTCTCATATCATACCCAAGCCTCGTGTCCAATCATTACTACTCCGATCTTCTCGAATCTGTTAATGAGCTCAACAGTTTTGAAGATAATTGCTTGGTACCAAACCCGGTCGGCCATTCTTTCCAGCTACTTCTGCCTCCCACCATCCATCATCTTGGTGCGTCATAACGGCAAGAATATCACCCTTTGCAAAACTAAGTTCTTCGGGGATAGCTGCTTGATACATATAGAGTGCGCGAGCTAATAGATCGTTAGTATTACTCAAATGATTAAGGCCAGGGGAAATTACCGAAATGTAGAATGGGGCGGCCCTGACTGTTAAATTGACGGACATCCGCAACGCTTTTACTTCTGCTTCGGGCTGCCAATTGCTGGTCACTTCCACTCCCATAATGGCTCATGGCTCTCGAGCCGGCACTAGCTCTACTACCACTTCTTCCCTGAGAGCCGTAACCGTCATCATGACCCGAGGCTAATTGTATTGCCATGCTGTTATTTACCATACCCATTGAATGGCTACTGGAAGGTCTATCTTGTTGTGCGAATGGGGCTTTGACATGACTGCTGCTAGGTCTCTCTTGTTGCTGAAAGGGAGCTTTGACGTGGCTACTGCTGGGCCTTTCTTGTTGTGCATATGGGGCTGGCGAGACGCCACGAGCAGAAATGCTGGGGGAATTTCGTTGATAATAAGTATCAGAGCCCCGCTTTTGCTGAGGAGCGGATCCGGTACGAGAGTGAGTACTTCCAGCGTATTTGGGAGAGGCAGCTTGTCTCATTTCGGCCTGTGTTCCAGGTCGAGGGGAAATACTCCTAGCGGGCGCTGGTGATGTAGTGCGAGGCATATCCGACCCCCTTGTTCCGGGACGTGAGCCATACCCAGCCTGCTGTGAATCTGGTCTTGGTTGGGGAGGACTAAACATGTTCGCTGTTTGGTCGACGTACTTTTGACGAGTTTGCTGCATCGACTTTGAAGTGAAGGCGGGGGATGGAAGGCCAAGTCTCTCAACAGGAGTTGGATCGTAAGATGGTGGGGGTGTGCCACGCATACCAGCCATCAAAGCCCCATTGACCATTTGAGATCCGATAGGTCTGGATGTAGGCGCCGCATCCGGGGCGGGAGTAGCCACCCCGTGATATTTATCTGCAGACACCCTAGTAGATGAAGCTTTAGTAACAACTTTGAGGTCAGCAAGAGCTTGAGCTATGGGATCAGATTCTTCTGCTGCTTGGCTTGCAGGGGTGCTTTGAGCAAGCTTGTTCTTCTTCTCAGGCGCTGCAACATCAAAAACGTTGTTTCCGATGTTCAATTGAAAGTTGGCCCTTGGATCAACGGGCTCTGGGCTATTGCTGGGTCGGTCAGTCAGCATCATAGTTTGTGGCGCTGGCTGTATCATTCTCGAATTTGGTCTCCCAGCTGGAGTACTCTGAACACTGGTATTTCGACCGGACCATGTATTGCGATTTGATGGAGCTGGTCTGGCAACAGCAACTTCTTCCCCGCTCTTGGTGCTCTTTCTTCGAAATGGGCTATGGAAGATTCCACTCTTTTTCTTCTGGATCGGCTTCTCAACGACCGGCGCGCTTTGTTTTACTGGTGAAGCTTTTCCACTTGGAGGCTCTTGGCTTGAGAATGATGTAGGATTCGAATAATCGCTTTGGGAATCGCGACTGGATGGTCGTACTGGGCTATTCGCGGCGGAGCTCATATCTGAAGGTGCTGACGAGGGCCCTGTTCGACACAACATTGTCATGCCATCCGTAGGATGAGGATTGTGGGGTACTTGAGCAATTTGTCCCTGTTTTGGAACCAATTGACCTTGTTGTTGCTCGTAAGGCATTTGTATTGGCTTCGACCAGTCCATCTTCGGTAACCTGGAGCTATCGGGGCGTTGATAATCCACTTGAGGCTGTTGCAGAATTTGAGGTTTATACTCAAGCTGAGCTTGCTTTGGGCGTTCTTGTTGACGATAATTAGCCTGGGCTTGGGCCTGGGCCTGGGCCTGGGCCTGGGCTTGTGCTTGTGCTTGTGCTTGTGCTTGCTTCTGTCTTTCGCTTTGTTGTTGTCTGTCAATTTGTTGATAATCAACGGATTGCTTCCTTTGCCTTTCTGCCTGTTGTTGATTGATGTGCGCTTGCTGCCTTTGTCTTTCTGCTTGCTGATAATCTTGTGGAGGTTGCTGCCTTTGCCTCCCAGGTTGTTGATAATCGATTTGAGACTGGGGGCGAGCTCGACCCGGTTGGGAATAACTAGCCTGAGATTGGGCTCTGGGACGAGCTGGTTGTTGATACTCCAACTGAGCAGGTGGGGCTTGTATAGGTGGCTCTGGTTCGTAATCCTCTACTTGGGCATGTCGTGATCTGTCCGGGGTCGAACTTGATGGTGCAAGCTTCTGAGGAGTGATGGTTGCCTCTCGGCTCTTCGGTGTTTCAACCTCATGAGCTAACTCCTTAGCAAGAGCCGATTGAGGGTCATGGTGAGATTCGTAGGTAGATGGTTGTGGCGAAGAACTTCTATACGCTGGATTTATGGTCCGTTGAAATTGTGCTACTGAGTAAGCGTCGTCTTCAGAAGCCTCAGATTGTGAATCGGCATCACCGCGACAGAAATTAATGTATTTTGGCGGATCTGGAATTTCCTGCCCAGTCCCGCACTCGTTTATAAAAGACATGATGTCTTTCTCTACCTCGCAATCTTCAAGCGCCAGGCGAACTTTCTCACAAGAGGCATCATCGCTTACACAAACAGTGGAAGCGATATTTGCGAAACTCCACAAGCTACTCTTCATGAAGTCGAGTCTTTCTTCTTCAAGATCTTGAAACTTGTCTGCAGCCTGTTTCCAATCTCTATTCCAGCGACCTGTTGTTTCCTCGAGTATCTTGACTGCGTTTTCGTACTCGGTATTAGACGTAGCCAAATTCACTTGGGTTTTCTCGAGCTTTGCTTTGTTTTTTCGTTCTTCCTGACCCATTACCATGTGCCCTTGCGCGAGGTATCCTTTAATCTTGAGGCACTCTTGTTCATATTTGTCTCGAGTCTGCCATTGAGTTAATAGCTGTCCAGCCTTCAAAGTTGGATCCTTTACCTTGTTGACTTGATTTGTCTGTTGTACCTTGATCTTTAATAGTTTTTCTGTGCCATGTTGAACAATCTTCCTTCTCTCCTTCATTGCACCAGCAAAGGCCGCCAGCGGCTCCTCTAGCTCTGTTTTCATTTGCCCAGCAATTGTTTGATGGGCCTTTCCCATCGCCTCGACTTCCCCCTTCAGAACATCCAGTGAATGGCGCAGAGTTCCTGTCTCTTGAGATCCTAATGGCTTTCGTGATAATTGGAGTAACTTGCGAGCATATTCCTCCTCGAGGGCGGCACGCGCTATGCGACGGGTTAGCTACGCACCAACGCGCAATCATGGTAAACATACCATTATAGAAAGATTTCAATTCATCACAAGTTTGTTTCGCATGGACCATACGCTGTATCAATGGCTCAACACCAGCGTCATCCTTCCCCCAAAAGTTATTTGCGAAACTCATGGTCACGGAGGGTCCATCTGATATCGTTCCCGGCATCTTGACTAGTATTAAAGGGGTTGGTTGCTCAATTCGCTGTTTAGTAGGAAACTCTCAAACCCAGCCCTTCGAAGGGCAAAGAGTTAATTAGAGATATTGAGAGGTGATGGAAAAAAGAATCGATGAAGTTAAAAGCAAAGCTGTACGCTGGAAAGTTGTCTAACAATCTACTCCGTACAGAAATGATCGGTATGCAGAAAGGTGGATTGGGTTAATTGCGGAGTTTAATTAATGAAAGTACAGACCGTATAATTACCCTTTGACTCTTTGTTGATTTAACCAACCAAGTCAGCTCACGGATCGTTGTCATGGTGATGTGGGGGGTGATTCGGGTGATACTCCCTCTATTGGGAGAAAGGGCGGCAGGCCGGAATTTTGACCACTTTGATATAAGCAATTGATAGGTAGGTATGAGTGAGTATATTGCCCATGATAATTCGACTGATATAAACACAGTTCTCATAGAAAACGATACCTACCTATCTCGTCTTATCCTTACCTAAGCATCTATATTGAATGTGGGATTATTATCACTTTATATCGATTCGAAGGCAATAATTCCATTGTTAAGGTAACAAGGTAAACAAGGTAAGAAGGTAAGAAGTTTGGTTGCTTACCTCGTATTTACCTACCTAGTAGTGCTGTTAGTTCATCCTGGCGTGTTCTTTCTCCACATTTTGGTCAATGACGAGCGATTATATAAGCACAGCGGAAGAGCTGGTCACGGGGGCTAATGCCAAGCGGCGGGATAGGGAGGGAGAGGGAGCACGGATTTTTCCACCCCGAGAATTCGGTCATTCGAGGGAGGCACGTGGGAGGGTGAGGGTGAGGATGAGGTAGGCCGGTCACTAGAAATGACAGAGTCAATCACCTTGCTGCCTGTGTCAGTCTCTCATAATACTAGGTACGCTTTTGGGCCTTGTCTCCCACCGCCTTGCATGGCAATCACGTACCGTATTCAGCTGATTAACAGATATATCGATATTTACAGGAAATAGCACGTAGATTCATCGTCTATCATGAATTTTCTTACATGTCTACCGAGTATGCTTACATACGAAGTACACAGGGTGATAGATACAAGTATATGATATCGTTGCTGGCAGCGGCAGGCAAAAGCAGAGTCGTAACATGGATTGAACGGTACGTACCTACCTAGGTACTCGATGTCAGGGGTTGCATTATAACCCCACCTTCTCATTCAGAATTGAACCCAATGATTGCTTCATTCCGGTCTTTTATATATCTTTTCAATGTACCCAATGCCAATTCGTGCGACATGATGATAAATTCGCAGCTGTGGCATAGCTATAGTCAGTAGTCACTTATTGTGGATGGTTTTTATTGAAATGATCTGTCGAACAAGAGATAGCATCACGAACTATTGCAATCATCCATCAATTGAATTGAACGAAACTCCGTTGACCTCCCGGAGATCACTGTCATGGAGATAAAATATCTGAATTCGTCCATAGAATCTCGGAGGCTCGAAGGGGTCTCATAAACTCACGCCGTAGATGCCCTCAAGCTGTATGTTTTGATACACACGAATATCAACCTATCGTCTGAATAGGCAGGCAAACGCATTTGTTATATAAGCATAAGTGAATCTGAAGTGAAGATAGAAATGAACAGCTTCTGCTTCTGAATTTATGATCGAAGGAATAGAAAGTAGTCAATATTCATTCACTCCCATTCATTGTACCTACCTACCCACCTACCTAGCTATTCATTCATTTGGTCGTCGTTTCTTCGATGGATGCCAAGGTTATACTATAATACCGTAACAGCCTTACCAGTTAGGCGATGAAAACGAACATCCAACTTCAATTCTTGACCACCGACCTCGTTGAACGAACGAACTGCCCCCACTGAACACATCGCCTTCACAAATTCAATCTTTAACAACCAACCCTTTACCTCCTTCCCTTTGAAGTTTGAACCTTATAATCTTGTTGCGCATTATCAAAATACGATTTATCCATGTCCACTCCTCCCAGATAGATCAACCTTTCATCTTGAACAAGATTGAGAGGTAGCTCTGCGGGAGTGGGTCTGCGCCAAAACACAACTATCTTCGATGGTGAATTCAAGAGGGGGGACTTTCACACCTTCACCGGCGCAAACAATTGTGACAGGAGTTAGTCATTCACCTCACGGCTCGCATCATAGTACATTCAGTGCTGGCGCAAGTCCATCTACAAACAGTCCAATCGGTGGCAGCGGAGTCAACAAAATTGTCGTCGCTCAGGTTTACCTGTTACTCGGTACAATTAAAGAAGATAAAGATCGCACAAAGTGGGAACAACAAGCTGAACAGCTCAGAAAGGTATGTAATCTATGTAATCTATGTGCTCTTATTTGTTTATCACCTTGAAGTTCCATCTAACACGAAGCTTGCTTGCTATAGCTAGTTGATGAGCACGGCATGGAAGTATTCTCAAAGTACTTCAGCCGACTTGTGGTTGGCAACGCACCGCAGATATTTCCTGGCATTAATCGACCTGTTCTCAATTCAGGCAACTATCAGATTTTAGTAAATGAAGTACACAAGGTTGCCCATGATGTCGACCAGGCTGGGAAGATTGCGGAGTCCATAGAGACGGGGAACGAAGACATCTTTCGGGATTTTGACCTCTCAACCTTTATGGACCATTTCAAGCTAGACGCGCTCGAGAAGACAATTCTCGCACTTGCTTTCAAAACCGGATCAAGACCAGATCTTAAAACTAAAGGTTGTTTACATCATATCTCGTCCCACCATCCCTTCCTTTCCTTTCCATTGAAGGCTAACACAACTGTACAGCCGACGCTATCCTATCAGCAAATTATCAAGGCTTCGTAGAAGCTCTATCTCAGGCGAATCAAGGTCAAGAAGATCTCACACCATCCTTCCTCGCCACGATAGTCGATAGATTTATCCAAGGTCATCCACCGAATTTCGATCGTCAAGCGCAAATTCTACTGTTTAGAGCGATCAGCTACCGCTTTCGCGACCATCCGGAGCAAGACATTCCCGCGCCCACAGAAGTTCTCGCGGCGCTCTTCCTGATGTCGATAATCACAGAAGGGAATGGACTAATATTATACATACAAAAAACTGGAGCGGCGTTCACGTCGGACGAGGATACATGCAGAAATTATATTCGACATGCTGGGGATATCAATCTCGATGAGGCACAAGTTTCTGATGCCTTACTATATACTGCCATCAGTCGAACTCCTACATTTTCTCCGCAAATATTCGTCAGCAGTCTTCGGAAAGAAGTTCCCGCAGGGTTCAGTTGGCTGCAAGTTGTACAGCATTTCGATACACCAGATCTGAGGATATCTCCACAACAATTTCTCGCAGTTTACGAAGCTATTCGACCAATTGCGCTTGAAGAACCTGCAATTATTCCACAACTGCTTGGTGGTGTCTGGCAAAATACTGAAACCCAGCTTTCCTTCATCAGCGCATATGCATCCTTAAATCCACACGAGCTTGATGCTTCCACCATTCCAAAGCTTAGGCCATCATTCACGCTGGACGATTATGCCGATGCTAAACCAGAGGTTCGAGAACGTGCTGAATGGGCAGTAAGGCATCCGCTTGTGTCCGTTATCACATTGACATCCGTCTTCATCGTTGCCCTCAGAGAGACCCAATACTCAGAAACCGTTGAAGCGAAACGATTGTTCCAAGAAGTGGTTGTACCAAACCTAGATATATTCTTAGTCTCAGCATTCGGCGTACCGCGACCGTGGCCTGAGTTGGCAGTGGAGACAATCAACAATCTTTTCGAACGCTTTCTATTCAGGGTCGATGGTCACTATGATTTTGTCTTAGCAAGCTTATGGCGAAAGGATAAGACCTGGGTGGCACAACGCTTGATGGACGCGCATGTTAAAGCACCTCTCGAGCTTCCTCTTATATTAGAGCATGCAATAAAGCATGAGTGGCTTCATGAACTAGCCTCTATGCTTAACGGCTTCGGCCTCGATCTTGCTGCCCTAGCACACTCCCGTAGCTATCTGGATATCAAAGACTGGAAGGCTACCAATTCGCCACGAGAGGAGGAACTTGGCACGGCTCTATTGACTTTCCTGAGTATCAAAGCTCAACACGAGATTGTGTGTCAAAAGACTTCGCAACCACACAGTATAATGCTACCTGTTAAAACTGTATTCGCTATGTTGAATGTCTTGGAGGAAATTTTACCAAAGGAGCCTTCCGCAGAATTGATCGCCGTACAGCGAACTTGTATCACCGCCTACCCTCGTTTGATAAACTATGGTCAGGACGACGAGCTAGACCGAATTATTGATAGCAACGGCTTGGTGACCAACATGCTAAGCGAAAACGCACAGCACATGATGGAACAGCATTATAAGCAAATGTATAGTCAAGAGCTCAAGGTTCGGCAAATCGTTGATGCATTGGCTGGTTACAAATCTACCCGTGACCCCTACCAGCAAGATGTGTTTGCCTGTATGATACATGGTCTTTTTGACGAATACACCCTCTATTCTACCTATCCGCTTGAGGCTCTCGCAACAACCGCTGTTTTATTCGGTGGTATCATCCAAAATAAGCTAATTGCCGACCTACCTCTCGAGATTGGTCTAGGTATGATTCTTGAAGCAGTCCGAGATCACCTTCCAGAAGAATCTATGTACAAATTCGGATTACAAGCTTTACTGCAATTCATACCTCGTTTATCGGAATGGCCTGGATTCTGTCATCAGTTGCTGCAAGTGCCTGGTCTCGAAGGCACGGAGCCCTGGAAAAGAGCACAAAATGTTATACACGACCAACAAGAAGATATGTTGCGCAACGGGCACAACGACTTGATGAATGGGGGTGGAATTACAAATGGCAATATCGACGTACTGCTCTCAGCTGAACCTTCCGCACCACCATTCAACTCTATCAACATAGACCCTCTCCCTCCAAATGCAGACTTCAAAGACCCCGACACCGAAGCACAAGGCAAAGTGCAGTTTTTGTTGAACAACATCACCGAGGTCAACGTACAATCAAAATTCATCGAATTAAAGAGCGCCCTTGATGAGACAAATCAAAAGTGGTTCGCTGGTCATTTAGTGGAGGAACGAGCGAAAGTTCAGCCGAACTACCACGTCCTATATCTTAAGCTAGTCAAACTTTTCGAAGACAAGATCCTATGGAACCAGCTATTAAGAGAGACTTTTATCAGTGTTTCCAAGCTGCTTAATGCTGAAAGCACTTTGCAGTCTTCAATCGACCGCACGCATTTGAAGAATCTTGGTGGTTGGTTGGGCTCTATGACACTTGCTAATGATAAGCCCGTCAAGCACAGGAACATTGCTTTCAAGCAACTGTTACTCGAGGCTTGTGACACGCAAAGGCTCATTGTTGTCATCCCATTCGTTTGCAAAGTTCTCTTCGAAGGCAGAAACTCGGTCGTCTTTAAACCGCCAAACCCGTGGCTTATGGATATCATTCATCTTTTGATCGAATTATACCACAACGCAGAGCTTAAGCTGAACCTCAAGTTTGAAATCGAGGTGCTCTGTAAAGGTTTGAGTCTGGATCATAAGAGTATCAAGCCCTCCACAGAATTCCAGAGCCGCATCCCACCTATTGAGGAGGCCACCGAGCCAATGGCAGTACCTGATGGGCTGGATAGATTCGAGAACCTTTCTGTGAATGGTTTAGGAGGCGGAATCGCCAGTGGCCGATTTTCCCCGCAAGAAATCCTTTCTACCATGCCTGATCTCGGACCTCTTCTTACTTACCCCCCTAGCAACGACATGGTGAACACACGCCAATTGCATGATATTCTCAAAACTGCAATCACCCGAGCAGTTCATGAGATTATTTCGCCGGTTGTAGAACGTTCTGTAACTATTGCTGCTATTTCGACCGCTCAAATGATTCACAAGGACTTTGCAACCGAGCCTAACGAAGCTCGTGTACGCTCTGCAGCTATCAACATGGTCAAGAAGACTGCTGGTAGCCTCGCTCTAGTCACTTCTAAAGAGCCGTTGCGTGCAAGCATGACAAATTACATTAGAACATTATCAGTCGAGCATCAGTTACCTGAAGGTACCATAATCATGTGTGTAAATTCCAACCTCGATCTAGCCTGTAGCCAGGTCGAAAAGAAGGCTGAGGAACGCGCTGTTCCTGAAATCGAAGAGATACTAGAGCCAGAACTAGAAGCTCGGCGCCTTCACCACATTAGACGACCAGATGATCCATATATCGATCCTCAACTCAGTCGTTGGGCCTGGACCATTCCAAGCCCGTATAAGTTGCAGCCGTCAATGTCTGGCCTTAACCAGGAGCAAATGGCTATTTACGATGAGTTCGCTCGTCAGCCTAGACTACTTCCTCTAGCAGATAGAGGTTCGGTAGCTGGATCCTTGGCCGGTACGACCCACGTTGCTACAGCTTCAGATGCAACAACGTCAATCACCAATGATCTTCTGCGGGATCAATTTCCCACGGTTCCAAACCTTCCAGCGCCGGCTGAGACTCCTACAATTCCACTTGTCAATAACCAGCAAGCCCCTTACAGCCAGCCTTCAGCTGCTCTGTCCAACGGAAGAATGCCAAATATGGCCATGAACCCCCAAGGATTGCCGGAGAAGGTGCAAAGGCTATTGGCTGACTTACAACAAACCACTGCCGATATTCCTGAGCAGCACTATATGGATCTCCCTCGACCACATCCCGTCATTGAGATCTTGGATGCCTTATACAGTTTAATCATCAGAAGCCAGCAAGGTCAAGAACCTTATGACATCTGGATTGCAGAGCAAATTTGTGGAATAGTGTTTAGTGGAAGTGAAAACACTTTGGTGATTGAGTGCTTAGTACATGTACTTGAGAACATTATCAGGATTGGTGGTCGTTGTGCTGTTCGTGTTTCCATGATCATTGGACAGCAAGTTGGAGAAGCACTTCTCCACGTCCCACTGATTATTGCACTGGTCAAGGCTGAAATGATTGATTGGGCACGCGTCGACTTCGCCACCTCTACCGCCTTGGCGGAGCGCAAAGAAGGGACCCTAGAATTCTTCCTTTCTCTCTTGGAGCAGGTTTTCTTATGTGATCGACCACTAGCGCTGTATACTGATGTCGCGAAAAGTTTGGAAGTCGCTTTTGAATGGATATCAAAAGAGCCCAACTTGGAAGTTGGCCAGCAGCTCAAGGAAAAGCTTGCTGCTTCTGCCCTTCCAAAAAGCGTCGGTCGCAGTCAAAATGACCGACTTGCCTTCCGTCAAGATCAAATGGAATATGTCTTCGAGGAGTGGATTCACTTGTTCAGCAACCCCATTGCTCCGGAGAGGGCAGCGCTGGTATTCATATCCCACATGTATAACAGGCAGCTTATCAACGATAAGGAGGATCTTTGCCTTTTCTTGCGCCTTTCGATTGATACATCAGTCGAACGTTTTGAACAACAAATTCAAATGCATGGCTTCCTTAATGATGCCTACGTCCCTATTGATGCATTGGCAAAGCTTATAGCTCTACTGGTTAGGGGCTATGAACGCGAAGGCGAAGTGAAGGGTGACAAAGCCGCGTTCTTGGAATCAGTTCTATCAGTCATAACATTGGTTTTAAATCATCATCATGTCATGCGGGGCGAGGGCTTCAATCAAAAGGTCTTTACACGACTTCTTTCTTCCGTGCTTTGTCATTTGAATACTTTCTCGACTGATTTGTCCGAAACGGAGAACCACCAAATCATTCTGACATTCGCTGAAAAGCTCATCAAACTTCAACCAGCTTACTTCCCAGGCTTTGTATATGGTTGGATGACCTTGATCTCTCATCGCTTCTTCCTTGTACCATTGATGGGACTTCCGGATGATATGGGGTGGCAACCATTTGCAAAACTTGCGGAATGTTTACTGTCCTATACAGGCGAGCTACTGAAGCCATTACAGTTGACATTGGCGGCAAGGGATATTTATCAAGGAGTTCTCAAATTCTTTCTTGTGTTACAGCATGATTATCCTGACTTCGTAGTTGCATACTCGTCGAAGTTATGTGCCAACGTGCCAAGTCATTGTGTTCAATTGTTGAATCTCATTCTCAACGCTCATCCAACAAAGACTCAGTTGCCAGATCCATTACAGCCAGGATTGAAAATTGAACGTATTGAAGAGATCCGCACATCGCCAGAGATTGCCAGCCTTGATGTCGAGGGAACCTTACAATCAACAGGTCTGTACGAGATTCTCGAACAAGCCTTACAAAGTGGCCCTTCGGAAGATGCGGTGGCTCACATTACTCATACTATCCAACGCAAGCAAACCGAAGTGAGCGGCCCAGGATTTGTGCCTGTCAATGTTGACTTGCAGCTGATTGAGTCTATCGTTTTACACATCTGTATGTACGCTGTGACGAGAGCAAGTCAAAAGGGAGAGCTTAATAGTTTTGCTCGCGGTTCTACCGATGCTGCTTTGCTCTCGATGCTTGTTCACGAACTCAACCCAGAAGCTCGACATTATCTTCTGACCAGCATGGTCAACCAACTTCGTTTCCCTAACGCCCATACAAATTACTTCGTGCAAGCGCTCCTGGAACTATTCGGAAATGACGTCAATGATCAAGAGGAGTCGGATATCAGTCAACAAATTCTTCGGGTTTTGTTAGAAAGAGCATTTGTGTCCCTGCCGATCCCTTGGGGCGTGCTTAACATGGTCATCGAACTCGCCAAGAACGAGAACAAATACAAATTCTTTGACTTGCCATATATCAAGTCGACACCAGAGGTAAGATCCGCGGTCCTCTCACTTTGCTCAAATAACTGACAGAATTTTGATTAGGTCGCCGAGCGGATTGCTGTTATCGTGCAACGTTCTCTCTCAAGATAAAGTTACACACCATTAACCAGATCTGGATAATTTGATTCCGGCACAAACATACAAATGTGTCGCACCAGTGATTGAAATTTTCAAGATCTGTCTCATTGTTACATAACCTCTTAGGTCACATTCGGCGTTCCATGTTACAGATCTTTCCGGTTTGTCTGCTGCATAGCGAGTAAAAGGAATTGGGATTTTTGCAAGATCTGCTATACTTATGGTGGGAACAGGGAACGACAAAAACTTTTATTTAATGCATCTTACATGATTAATGTTTCCTTGCCTACCTTCTGTATGACAGAAATTTAAGGGTGGGCAAAAAATCTGGTGGCGTGGGGAAAAACAGACATATGGCGTGGGAATCGTTTGGCTTACTTGCTGTTATGTGGGAAGGCGGCAAACTTTTATGTATCATAAATGGAGTTCAATATATTTTTCTGGAAATAATCACATTCGTTTGTGAAGATCGTTCTCCTTTATTCCCACGAGATTAACTACTGACAATCTTTAATGGGTGGATTTATTTTTATTATTATGACGATGTGGTCAAAACAAACTGCCGTTCTTAGCGCTTAGAATTACATTGTGGAGAAACCCTCGCTTCAGTTGGCAAAGATCTTCTCATTTTTTGATTGAAAATCACTGACTCTGGTTTGATGAAAGTTGATTATGGCTAATCAACCCCAAGTTCAGAGCTGCCCCACAGCGGGAAATTGGGGACTCCGCAAGCGTGGCCGAGCTTAAAAATATTCACAAACATGATATATATCTGCTTGACGTGCTAGGAAAGAAAGGGGAATGATAAACTTTTCAGGTAGACGTCGAGAAGCTGATGAAGGGTATTTTTACATAGCTCAAATGTTTCGGTACCCATACATTTCCCTATTCTCGTTTCCGTGTTCATATTGATTTCTCTTCTAGTATTAGTTCATGTCCTTCAGACCTAATGTTTGGTAAAGTAATCTTCTTGGCAGCAGCGTTGCCAATTTTCCTTGCACATGCTCAAGAGAGCTTCACGACTTGGTCACCACCTGGTCCAGGTGATGTTCGTTCTCCATGTCCTGCGATGAACTCCCTCGCCAATCATGGATTTCTCCCGCATGATGGGAAAGGGATCACGGTTCCTGATGTTATCACCGCGTTAGATACTGCTTTGAAGTATGGTTTCTCTTTGTCACATCAAATTTCGTCTGTTGTCTCCTAATTTTACTATACATCGATTGATCACTATAAATCTAATCCCTAATCTAGCGTGGGCGTCGATTTTGCCACTGCCATTGGCACCGCCGGTCTGCTCTCAGTTCAAGGCAATCTCCTCGCTACATCTTTCAATCTCGATGATCTCAACGAGCACAATTTTCCCATCGAACATGACGGATCGCTTTCCCGCGCCGACTACTACTCCTCTCTGAACCACGATGACTATTCATTCAACCAAACAATCTTCAACCAATTCCTCTCATTCTTCACCTCCCCCCAAACATCCATCCCCGCGGCCGCAGCCGCCAAATACGCACGCGTGAAATACGAAGAGGAGCACGATCCACATTTTTCATACTCGGCTCAGCATTTTGTCTTGAGCTATGGAGAGACGGCGTTGTATTTGAGTACGCTGGGGGATCCGGTGGAGGGCATCGCGGATGTAGAGTGGGTGAGGGTTTTCTTTGAGGAGGAACGGCTGCCGTATCGGGAGGGGTGGAGAAGGGGGAGTGTGCAAACGAATTTGGCGAGCTTGGCGGCGATGATCGAGAAGTTGATGTTGGCTAATGAGGAGGTGTTGCCTGAGGGTTTGGAGGTGACGGCGCAGACGGTGGGGATTGCTTTTGGGGGGTATGATCCGGTGACGGGGGTGTTGGGTCATGTGGTTGGGTGATGCGCTGGAATGGGGGAGGTTGTCGGTTATGTTTCTGTGTCTTGAAACCGTCCAGAATCCAAGTTGTATCGTCAATCTGGTCAAATCTAGGTCTCAAAGATATTTAATTGCAAATAACTGTTGCTAACTGCACTACAAAGTTTGTCATACTGACTAATAAAAGAGAGTATAAGTAAAGATACTTTTCCTGTTTAATACTATCTGTTGATTTGAGAAGAGTACGTATGAAATAGGACCTACGATGTAGGTTCTAGTTGTCAATGTGTATTCAACATAAGGAGCTAGCTAATTACAGAAAGAGTCAATCTTTAAATAGGCCTTGTTGTAGAACTAGCTCCATAGTAGTAGGCTATGAATGACTCAAGGTCATTGATTCACCCGTTACTCACACACTACCTATTAACGGGTTCGCTTGAGACGTATGAGATGGACTACTTGATCCGCCTCACCTAGCGGTTCCGGAAATCGAAGAATATGGGATATTTAAAATCACAAAACGTCACCAACTTTCTAGATTTGATTTGATGTTTGCGGAGATGGGTGACAGTGAAATCAGCATCACCAAAACAATTCTCCTTTATTAATTATATAGGATTTTCCCAACAAAACTGAAAGTTCTGTTTCTTCACAACTAACACTAGGATTCTGCGCACTAGCTCTACTACAATCTTCGCTGACGTCTCCTGCGCTTAGCCAAAGCTCGCCAATCAACCTTTGGATCTCGCCAGTGTTTGGATGCCTCAGAATTTACTGATAGTTGATATTTTTGAACCGCCCGAGATGTTTCATTGTCGCTTTGCATGGGAATTCCTCTGTGTGTATTATGATTGTTATATCTGAGTGTACGATTGGTGTCCAGTGTACTGTTTGTCCTTTGTGGAATTCGGGTTTTTTATTTTTGGATCTGTTGGAGAGAGGAGAAGCAGGGGAAGCAGGGGAAGCAGGGGAAACAGAAGAAATAGGAGAAATAGGAGAAGTAGAAGAAGTAGAAAAAGTAGGAGAAGTAGGAGAAGTAGAAGATTCATAAGCCTTGGAGGGCATGATCAATAGATTGTGTTAACACTTGATAAATATAACATCGCTCGGTGTATTTTAGGCCACTGAACTTACATATATTGATTTCGTATGGGATAGCTTGGTGTGAGATCTTGTCAACGGAGGTGTATATGTTGGTGTGTTGAAAAATAGTGCTGGATTCGAGGACGTTTCACTGTTTTCCATCTAAATGCGAGGACTTCCACAAAAGGAAGCGGGAGAGATTCCAAGGACAGGTGTGGTTTAAGTAGTACTTATCAGGGCATTGATTCATATCATGATTCGAAAATTTACCAAATTGATTCATTCAATATTTGGGGAAAATGATGACTGACAATGGTGATAGATGTTGGTAGTCACAACTCTAACATGATTAGATTTTAATCAGATCGATTCACTCAATATCAGGGAAATAATGACTAGTGAGAGTGGGAGTGGGAGTGAGAGTGACTGTGACTGGGACTGGGACTGGTATTCACAATTTTATTATGATTCGTTCACTCAATATTGCGGAAACAATGACAGGTATTCAGATTCGAAGAAAGAATACAACTCCAACCATGGTTATTGAAAAGCCACTAGGATAAAGGCCACCCCGTTGTTGGGGTTGAGAAGGGGACAGAAATCCGCGTTTCAAATTTTCAATACATTCACAGCATCTTCTTCCCAGAATGAAACTAAAATGATAAATCTATTCGATGAATGTACACAGGTGCAGCGTACAAACTTACTGAGCTTGGACGAGGCACCTCTAGATTCAGAAGACTCCGTGCCAACAACTAATGCTTTTCCACGAAGGTCAATGTCAAAGACTGATAGATGATGCATCTGTATTGAGAGGCGCTTTCACGAGCTGGAGCCGCTACCTAAACACCTTGAAGCTAAACTCTTCCCTTACGGTACAAAATATTGGTTATCTGCTTTGCAACATCTCAATGTCGAAATGAAGCAGAAGGAAGATATAGGCTACTAGTCTAGCCGAGGTTAATCTGGCACCTCTTTAGCGACCAACGCGGGCTCTCCAATCTGGTAGTTATACCATTACCGCCGAGCTCTTGAAATAATAATGAGGTAAGATGAACTTATTACTAGGTATGAACTAGCCTCGGTTGCGCCACGGCCATCATTCAACGCCATCGCAGTGATATTAGATATGCTTCATGTTGGTAGCGCGAGCGCGAGCACGGTCAAGATTCATCATTCGTGAAAGAACTACAGAAGTTCAAACTGGAGCTCTAAGCAAACATCTAGTTAGTAAACAGTTAACACACTGTAAACATATGAAAGTCGTTGCTTTCAGTTTGCATTCTGCTATGTGGTAGACTACTTGACCGTTACGCTGTCTTGCAATCCGGTAAATTGTAAACTCAGTCCAGAATATAAGATGGGAATTGGAGAACTGTTTCCTATGACGAAACAGATAGGAGGGAAAGGTACCAGTATAAAATACACAGATTTTGGGTGCAGAGTTAGCTAGCTAGAACCAAAGAGGTGTTTTCATTAACAAGATTTGTTCACGCCACTGTTCATGCGCATTCTTTTCACAGAGTATCAATCATAGCAAGAGGAATCTACTCACTAGTTTACCGATCTCACGAGTTCCTCCTTAATGCCAATATGTCACTCAACTTTACAACCCCTTTTCCACCCCACCCTGCAACACCACTCTCCACCTCTGGTCTGACCTGCACATACCATCCCCAGGCTCTCCTATCCAACTCCTCCTTTCCAATATACTCCACCCAACTCTCAAACAACAAATCTAGTGCTCCCATCAGCAATCCTAGATTGTCTTCTTTTTCTTCAGCTAACGTTTTCGCAGTTTTCTTCTTTTTGCCCTTTCCTCTCTCATCGTTTTCATCTGCAGGTGGCGAAGCAAAGGCATTCAGGATGTATTTTCTCGCTCCCTCCGGCCTATGAATAGGCATACTACCTCCACCTGACGAACTAATAGCTTCAATGTCTAATCCCCATAATTGTTCTCCTCCTCTGATGTTTCCAGCGACTCTTAAGCGTTGTGACAATGCATCATTAGAAACTTGTGACATGATCCGCCAGCGGTCAGGCCCTAACATAACACCTCCATACCATCTTGAGACAACAAGCAGAACCCCAACTATATTGTTATTTTGAAGCACTCCCAGGATATATTTGCCGCCACCTGATTCGCCATCGTCTTTACAATCTTCGATGATTCCATGTTCACCTTGAACACGGAAGGCTGTAATATTATGGCTTGCATCCGAGATGGAGGTATCCTTAAGGAGGGTTTGAAAATGGGCGCGAGCTTGACTGGATGAGGATACAGATATCGAGCGAGCAATGAATGTTGAACCCTTAGATGTTATGGGTGTGGAGACGGCCCATTCATCATTTAAGTCGTTCTTAGCCGCAATATTGTCTTCTTCCTTCTTAACTTCACTCTCTCCTTTGAATTCCGCCGGCCCATCATAGCCTCCTCTCTTCAAGACGCCGATCTCCCTCCCCATGATCTTTACCTTAGGCCATCCTTTCCCTTCATCCTCATCCTTCCCTTTCCCTTTCAGACCTAGGCTCTCTGCTTTACTCTTACTGTTCGCACTAACCAGCGCCTGCGCCAAACTCAATCTCCCACTTAACCCCTGTCCCGGCATCGTATACTTCAATAATTGCAATGTCCATGCCAATACTAGAGGTGCTCTATTCGTATAAATAGTAGTCTTCTCAATTCTCTCTTCATCTCTCACAATTTCTGGTAGCTCCAGACTCTTCTCTAACTCCTCCTCCGTTTGTTCGACTGGCAAAGAATATGCCGATTCGAATGTTTTGACGCGTTTCGCCGCTCCTTTACTTGTGGCATCAGTCTCGCTCGCGGATCGTTTGCCTGTAGTTTTACTAGCGTTCTTACAAGCAGTAATTAGAGACTTCGTAGCTTTCTCATCAAGAGAAAGCGCGGACTGGAGAGTGTCAAGAGGCGTGGATGCGACGACTGAAATGGAGGGTTTTATGGATGCGATTTGTAGGGCTTTAACCCGTTGCATTGCTGTAAGCATTGGGACTTTATTACGACCGGTTGTGAGCAGACGGAGAAGGTCTTGCATGTCAGCTTGGGAAGCCATTGTGCCCGGTAACGTTGCGTTTGTTCGAGTTTTATTGTATGGCGCAGGTGAAGATTTGTGAGCTTGATTGTTTGCGACAGCAATGAAGCTATTCAAGGCGGGGAATCATATCAGGTCGTGTATGTGTTCTGACAGTTCATCATTATTAAAGGTCCAGTTTGGCAAGTTTTAATTCAATTTTGTGAGTTCTCGACGTAGCTCAGGTAAGATCATAATTGCAGTCGAATGCACAAAATTACCATCAGGAACTGAGCTCACCGGGAGGGTTATCACGAGCTAAGCGCAGGGGTTACTTGGAGCCGACGTCATTATCTCACACAAGCGTTGTCTTGTAAACATCGCCCGCCAACCTCACAGCGGAACGCGCATTCGCGTCAAGCTGCACTTCAAAGACTTCCATGTTCTCATATTGGTTCTTATCACAATTAATGTAATGCAATTTCAAGTTCACCCATAACAATGGTAATTATTCCCAGTCTCATCACCGCGCACCAGTTTTCCTCCTACAAACTTATTCCATTCCCCATTTTCAGATTGCTAACCATACATCTGCAAATAGGATACCATAATTCGTAAGCCGATTGCGATCGCGACCTCGAAACCGGCGCGCAAAACATACCTCAATACTATATTATTTGTTTCGACATCACTTGTGTTGTTTGGGTTTGCTGTGGTAGCTTATGCGGGATTATATTGGAGCTGGGTGCCAGCACTTGGGGTGGAAAGGAGGGTTTGGTTACAATTTGCGTGCGTATATCATTCTATTTAAGAAGCCCTGTGGTCGGTGTTGCTGTGGACGTAATAAATAAATGACTACGAGATATACTAACGCGGGAACAAATGCAGACCAGGCCAGCATCCACACGGCATTGTACCTCTAGACAACTCCCTTGTAACACGTCAAGAATACGATATTCAACTCGAACTACACATGCCACGTTCTCCACTGAATCTGAGAGCCGGGAATTTTATGATACATGTGAACTTCCTAGGACCTAATTATAAAACCCCTAGCTTGATACCAGGCGTCGAACATCTACTACCTCTGTCAAGGATTACTAAGAATGAAGATGTACTTTTCTCTTCCCGGCGACCTACAATTCTGACATACGAAAGTGAGTTGGTATCTGGATTGGGCAAGCTGGTAAATGCACCACTGTATGTGCTCGGATGGAAAAGAGAAGACGAGAAGATTACTGTGGAAATGGCGGAAGGTGTTATTTTTCCAAGAGGAAACAAGAACATACCAAGTGCAGTAGAAGTGGTCATTGAGAAAGATTCGGGCGAAGTACAAATATATGCATGCAGGATATTTATGAGAGCGAAATTAAGTGGACTACGGTGGTGGATGTGGAATTGGAGGATTAGCAGTACGATCATCGGAGTGGGCGCATTTTGGGGGACGGAAATGCTAGGGTGTGTTTTTGGATGGGCAATCCTGAAGTTATGTTTTGGAGGGAGGGAGAAAGAAAGGGTTGGAAAGGGACAAGAGATTACGAAAAATGAAGATGCAATCAAAGAAGAGGCAACGGATGATGAGCCAGATCTTTCAGATACTCCGAGAACATTTCCAACTGTAAGGGGTCAAATGCCATTAATATATCCACCAGTAGGCATCAAGAAAGAAGAGGATGAGGAAGATAAAATATTGGAAGAAGCAGTGATTCTGCCGCTTGGAGGGGATGCGGACGATGAAGATGAAGACGGGGAAGGGAGTTGGCAAGCTGGTAGGAGAAGTGATTCTGGCCTGGGCACAAGTTTTAGTGAAGGTGGTACTGGAGGCACGGCCCGGCTCACTCGAAGGAGAAGTCGAGGTGGTCAGGCGAATGGATTGTAAGATTGCTCAAAGAGTCGGCGTAATGGGTTGAATAGATGAAATGGAGATACCCTTAATTGTACCATTTTAGTGATCATAGGCCGGTAGGGAGATTTGGAGTCTGGGATAGGTTCGAGAATTTGACCTACTTTTGACATTAATTTACCGTAAAATTCCTAGTCGGAAATATTGCATATGAATTTCAATTCTCGGCATTCACAACCTTTTACTACTTAGCCAACTTGAGTCTCGCTGTTTTCACACTGTTTTCACCACCGAAGCAGACAAGGCAGCAATTCTTGAGTGCGAGAATCATGGCCCAAGTTGCAAGTTGGGAACTCGAAATCAGACTCTCGTGATATATTCTTCATGGTATAAATCCTTTTCTCTAAGCGAGGGTGGAAGGGAGTAAAATGCGATTATCATTGAACTTACTATTGTGATAATCAATATGTTTTGAGACAAATCTCAACGAGAATGCTGTAGTTTCAGACTAGAATCTATGAAATTAAAGTTAGAACTTATCAAACCCGAAAACTAGAATCCCTATTGTAAGGCTAGCATTTGAGTTTAATAGATTAGAATCTATAATGGAAAGCCAGAATCTATATTTGAAATTTTCATTACATACCTATATATTTACTAATATAATTACCAAGAATTGCAAGTGATTCATTCACTTGGTATATTAAGAGAGTAAAGAAAAGCTTAAGGTTTAGATTGTTATTGGCTACAGTAAGTTTTAAGTACTCTTCCAATGCCACTTGTGTATGATTCGGAAACTTTATCAGGCTACTGTCATACCTGCCGTGCCCAATGTAGAATGCAGAAGAGTCTCTAACACATGTACAAACCTGGATATTCATTCACGACGATGCATCTACTCTGCAATGTAAAATAAGTCAACCGACTAGCATACCGTTAAGTATGTATGATGGATTGAATGGACGTGCTTTAAAATTACCAAGCGGTATTTTCCAAAGGCTATACACCGATCTACTGAGTGTAGGTGTAATCTAGACACGAAGTAAGGCAGAATAAGAACAAGAACAGTCTGATTTTGGTCGCAGTTTTTCATGCAGTCTATTGCATCAGCAACATAGCCTTCGAATGATGCATGTATCCGCTCCGGAAACCCTTGCAACTGGCTATTCATTCTCGTAAGTCGAGCAGCCTTACCTTGGCTGTATGACGGAGTGTTTATTTATCAGAGCGATTGGGCTTCGAGGACTTATAATAAGAATGACCCCAGATCATATTGACATTATCTTCGCTCACTTTATTCCAGTGTGCCATAGATGCTAGCCAATTTCAAAGATGTCGCAAGCAAGCGAACGAGCAAGTTCAGCCACAGGTGATGCTGATCAAATGGAGAAAGGTGTGGCGGATATAGGTATCACGACAGCTCTTAAGCCCGCGTTACTAGACCCAACAACTTTGAAGCCTATAAAACCAGAGGGTATGACACAAGAAGAGTTTGAGAAAACCTATGATCTTCCCGACAAAGACACAGCGCAGTTTTGTGAATATCTTCAGAACCTGGCAAAAAATCGACCCTTGTGCCAAAATCTGGTGAGAAATGGTAAGGCACCCAAGCCTAATACTTGGATTTAAGCACTACTTGACAAGACACAGTTGAGCTTTCCATAGATGGCTATCCCCGTCTAGCAACGGTGATTGATAGCGACGAGCAGTTCATGCTTTATCGTCGCTTTGGGCATCTTCAAGCACACCTTTTGCTACATAAGCAGGACGAGTTACGAGCTCAGGAAGACCGACTGTTCAAATTGGATGAAATATACAAGAGGAACGACCCGGAAAGACATAGGTCAAGAGCTCAGGGCTAGTTTGGATGTACAAATCCGCACTGAATCTATTGAATATTCTGCGCTTTTTGAAAGCAGATTTTGAATTTATATTTAGATATCAAATTACAGATTCTATTGAATAATTTGTATTTTAATGAATTTAGTATATTTTGAAATAAAGAAAAAAGTAGATCATTTTAAAATAATACTAAATAATCTGTGTTTTTTAATAAATTTATATAGAAAAATGAAAATATAGATTGAAAATAAGAACTAGAAAAAACTAATCTTATTAAATTTATTGAAATAATCTGCTCTTTTTATAGACTTCTATAGACTTTAAAGTTTAAAGCTTTAATATATAAAATCTGAAGTTATAATAAATAAAGTCTAAAGTTATAATAAATAAAGCTTGAAGCTATAGATTAATTTTGAATTAAAGTTTATAATTATATGTAAATTTAAATAAAACTATTTCCATATTTATTTATTTAATTATTCAAATAATAGCAATATATTAAAAATTCGGATTACTCTATCTAATTTATATATATATTATATATATACTTTATTTTCTTTTATTTTAATAAATTTTATAATGAATTTGATATATAAACTATAAAACTACAAATCAATAATTCATTCTTTTTGAAGTGGATTACTATTACCACAAAATCTATAATAATACAAAGAGCAGATTATTTCAACGGATTCAGCGCGGATTTTGCAATCAAACAAGCCCTCAGGATAATGCGAAAAGCTTAGACCATAAGAACCTCTTGGATTCCATTGAGATAAAGTTTAGAGAATACGGTACGAATGATGATCTGTTATCGGTAGCGATGGAACTAATACATACCTTTCTATTATCATAGCCCAGCTCTTGACTATCTCTCGAAATCTTGCAATTCTCGACCGACCGACGACCATGGATTATGTTAGGGTCAGGTCTTATTTCGATGAACAATCTCCCCTCTGTACTTCCGAGCAAGAGTATATCCTTTGCAAAGAAGATCTTATCACCCTGAAGCCAAGCAGAGAGAATACCTGGCTTGATGGAATGATTGAGAAGATTCCGCAGAAATTCCCAAGTCGTTTGACTCGGCACATTTTCTGCCCTCCGGTTCGGTATCCTGCTGAATAAGTGCGGCCGATATTTGCTAACTCCTGTATGATCTTCAGGAATTGAGAGAGAAAACCAATCCAGAATCTACGAATCTTATCCTTTTTAGCCCTGAGCGTGTCAACATCGTAGTGTCGGTGATAATTCTCATCACTATACTAACCCTTCTCGTTATTCCGGTATATATATTATGGTATTTGAGTAATGTCCCCAGCTCGAAGTCGCCTATAGGGATTCTTATCGGCATACTACTGATATTTACACTACTATTCTCGGCAGTTTTGTCACTCTTTACGAGAGCCAAGCGCCATGAGGTTCTTGCCGCGGCAGCTGCGTAAGTCTTGTTCTCTCACTCAAGGTCTTGAGACCTCTACACTAACACCCCACTTTAATTATGTAGCTACTGTGCTGTGCTGGTCGTATTCGTTGGCAATGTAGGCAATTTGTCGCCTAGTTAAGAAGTCGGGTAGGCATATTATATATGAAGCCGAGACCCGTCGAGTAGTTTGCCAACATTTGATATGAGATTGTGAGATGGGTATGGCGGTGCCGTTGAGAATTTTGATGATTGGATTGAGTCTTGAGATGATTTTAAGGGGCAAATGTTTGGAAGTAAGTGGGTCAGCATGTTAAACAATCAATGAAGGGGACGGGAGACAAATTTTTGTGAAAGTACCTACCATTACAAGAATATAATCCATATCGATGTTCTCAGAAATCCCTTGAAATTGAGGGACATAGTTTGTGAATGAAATAGAGCAGCTTGACATCTAGATGTAACAGTCCCCAAGTATTCATAGTTGAGCTAGTGGAAGTAATCAGCATCAAGCCCGATATTGAAATTAAGGAGCTTGATATATATAGTACAATCCAATTAGATATTTCGAAACCAAGTACATATCAATGATTCCAGTTAAAAAAGGCTCAATTAGGAAAGATTTTTATATCTATTTATAAATCTAGAAACTCTGCACATTAGATACTGATTGAAGATTAGCGTGTATATAATTATGTATAGAAAATTCGAATGATTGAAATAATCAACAATTGCATAAACATATATAGATATATAATCTAAAGAATATTGAACATTATATTTTCGAGTTTCTACTATATTCTCATAGGTTATAATTAAAATTATTAATAAAAATGCAACATTGATATTAAATCTAATACAAATCTAATTTGTAACAAATGTAGAAAGCTTTTCTATATAACAACAAATTTCATTACGCTCGGTACCCACGTCTGTAATCTTCTAAATTCTAGTATCTTTATATCTTTTACAGACTACAACACCATTTCATCTTCAAATTTCTCTAGCCAACAACTCTTCATACTTCTATATGCTTTTTCCATGGCAACAAATCTTCCTTTAACCCACTCCTGTGTACCGCTGTAGTCTAGCGATGAACCACAAGCGACCTCAAGGGGGCCGTAAGCGCTGGCGGCAACAATCTGTGATAACCGGTCTTATAAAAGTCTCAAGGCCGTACTATAGGTCTAGGCACCGGTGCGTATACCTCTAGAGGGTTTAGGTTTGAAAATTCGTTCCCAGCACTGTCAGAATCAGTTGGAACATATGCCTAAACGATTTAGTTATTAAAACCCTTCCCGATGCAATTGAATATAGCTGTGTGCATAAATTATTATTCAAACTTTTTCAATCCATTGCATTAAGCAGCTTTGTTTTGGGGGAGTGAAACGATGTTTAATGACAACCCCTTTCGTCGTAAAGGCAAAGAGAACAGAAATGATCGAGATAATCGAGATGATAAAAAAAAGGCATCGAGGGGAGGTTCAAGAGCTTCGTCTCGAGACAACTGCAAAAGTCCTCGATCTGACATAACGTCCAGATATCAAAACCGGCTGGGGTATCTTAGACCCATCCTCAGTCGTTTTGCAGACATGCCCGGATTGGCGGAAGATGTTGGTATTATCTTACCGAAATTACTAGATCATTTGAGCAGGTTACGCGAGAGCAATGCATCGCTGAATGGGGGCGCCAAGATAGGTGGATATATAGAAAAAATCGAGGAGCATCTCAAAAAATATCCCCACAGGAAGATTTTGGAACACATCAAGAATACAGAAAAGGATCTCAAGGAAGAAAGACTGGTGCTGAAAGAAGGGGGTATAACCGCTTATGAAAAAGCATTTGAAGAAGCGAATGGGTGTTCACCTGAGATATGGGAGACCACGAGAACAATGGAGAAAATCGAGAATGATTTAAAGCTCACTGTCGATCGATATGGTAAAATTTTGCAAACGCATGATTTTCAGAAGAATCCGAATAAGACTGAAGTAGTAAAGGAACTTATTTCAAAGTCTAGAGAACTCAAAGCAACACATGAGAGAGCGCGATCTATTCTTGCAAAAGAGAATTCTAAAAGGCAGAGCAGCGAGCCGAGGAGTGATTCGCCGGTTCCTCAACCAAATGATACCGGTAACACTACGAGGCGTGCTCGTAAACCGTTACCAGGGATTAGTTAAGTCTGAGACTGTTCATTTGCTGTCGTTGCATGGTCAAGAGCCACCACCACCACGGGAAGATTATTGTGTTCATTCTGGGAGTTTAAGTGGAAGTTTTATTGGTTCACTGTTATTCGAGGTTGTCTATTTGGGGTCTTTTTGATGATGGAGCTGTCCCCAAGTACTTGAGGATGGTAGCCCCCCTTCACCATAATTACTGCACGCTTCCCTAATACTTCATTTTTGCATGGATTCATTTGAGCTATTATTGCTCGACCAAAAATCTAATCTTACAGTATTATGATGCATACATAATAGAGTCTGAAAGAAAGTAATTGAATATGGTTGATCAATGTGACACTCGAATATTGACGGTTTCTTCAGCTGGCAAATACATCCAAAACATATCATTGCAAACTGAAAACTGGGAGAAAAGTTCACCGTATTTATTCGGTATACTAAACCCGTTATTCAGCCCCAGTAAACCAATATGATCAGATTTACAAAATCCTTTGTGAAGTCCTCCGATCTAAATCTTGAGCAGTTTCAGGGTGGATCGCTTGTTGGAGATGACGGAAAGGAGAATTGCATATTCTGTCCTTCAACTCCATATGACAAGGGGCTTTTGCAAAGAAAATATCTATCGTCTACACTTGTTGACAGTCTCGCACCTGGAAGTATAGTGTTTGAACTCTCAGCTTATCGGACAACACAACTGACCATAAATACGATGACTAGAATCTGGAGCATATGCGGGCGTCAATTCCAGAGGAATACATGAGTGAGTGAAATTCCGATTTACGATAGCAAAGTAATTGAATGCGACTATCAGCACCATCGAATGGAAAACATAATAGAATGACGCTGTAGCTAAAACGACATTCCCTTGAATGTGTGAAAATAAATCTCCTTGGCATTTTATTCAAACATTTTGACAGACATCCATCCTGTAGCTCCACCCAAAAACGCCGACCCAATGCTGTAGTTTTACAGATGATGATAAGATACTTCCCCGCTATCCCCGAGTATTTCATTCGTTCCCTTTCAACTCGCCTCGAACCGATCTACAACCATCATCACCACCTTAGCTCGTTCTTATGTTTGTTTGCATCGTCGCCACCCTCTTTTACATCATCCTTCTTATCCACACCCTTCGTCTCTGAGCTCTCGTCTGCGAACCCCAAGTTCTTGAATTCGTCCTTCGCCATCAAATTCCTACAATACATCTCAAACATTAGTCTTCAATATCTTAGACCCTCATCCATATCCCAATTTCCAACCCAGAATATGTTTCAAAGGCAGTGACCCACCTATCCATCCGGCACGACAAATATGATTTCGCCAAATCTCTACATTCTGGATCATTCATGCCTCGAACCTTCTTCATACAATTGAGATAACTTTGCATTACTGATTTGCATTCGCCTGTAGTCGCATTGCCGTATTAGTATATAGTTCTGACATTCCACAGTTCAAAGCCATTTCGATTTGCGCACTCGTGAATCCGTATCCAAGTATGAAGAGTGATCCATACCATCATGATCCAATGGAAAACTTCCTCTTTCTGGTCTGTATTCCCAATCCAATTGTTAGTTCTCTCTTTGCGGGAATAAATCACAAACCAGAAAATCATGAGAGTAACATACGGCGAAGGTTTGTTATTGACCATGCGCCCACCCGGGCTTCCAAATGTACTCATGATTATCGATGCGTATTTTACTGTTGAAATGATACGATGTTATCGATAATTTGGATGCACTTGATCGGAGAAGGATTTTCTATTTTTCCGATAATTCTACCCCGGATTTATGACGTAAGCTATTGGAGCTCTAATGAGGGGTCAACATCGATGACAAATACCTGATCATGAGTTAAAAACGACACATTTGTAGTGATAAATTCATATTAAAGAAACCCATTTTACTACTGACAAGTAGCTTATCTATTAACTAACCTCATATATTACCTCAAGTACTCAAAATGCCAATGCAGGTCCCCATTCAAATTACCCCTCTTCGAAGCTCTAAACCACCGTGCTAATATGTACCTCAGGAAATTGGAAGGAAGCTGCCAATGCGGCCTCGTAGAGTTTTCTCTCCAATCTCAGACTCCCGTTCCATACCAACTCTGCGCTTGTTCCATTTGTCGCAAATGTGGGGGTTATGGTGGATGCGTTAATCTAGGCGGTATTGCCTCTACCCTCGAGATTACCAAAGGCAAAGAACACATCAAGTACTTTCTTCTCCCCTTCCTTCCTTTCTCTTTGTTATTTCTTCTCCTTGCTCTAACCTCCCCTAGAAAATACACTGCAACCGCCGACCGTGGCAAACCTACCGCTAAAAAATGTACATCCGAACGCAATTTCTGCAGCGAATGTGCATCGATGCTCTGGCTCTGGGACAAAACATGGCCGGAGCTAATTCATCCTTTTGCAAGTGCAATTGATACGGAACTACCAATTGCAGAGGAAATGGTTTGTGTGAAGGGGGACAGTAAGCCGGAATATGTTAGGTGGCCGGAGGGAAAGAAGAAGGTTTATGAGGGATATGGGGAGTCGAGTATCGAGGAATGGCATAAGGAGAAGGGATTGTGGGTTGCGTGAGAGGAAGAAGGATTGCGGGATTTTGGAGAGGTCTGGGGTATTGGAGAATTCGATATGTCATGAGGAGCGCGTTAAATCAAGTTTGCTTGGGATATTCCAGAATTCACCTTCATTTTGTGACTACTCGTGATGACTTCTCCTCCCAGAAACTTTGCTTCAACCTTTGAGTGAAGATACGGATTAGCGAAATACAGGAGGGTGCCCATTGCGAAATGAAAATTTCGTAATTGGGAGAAGGCGGTACATCGAATAGACCTAGCGAGATATTGCAACGGTCGACGAAGCTCAATAGTTTGAGCTTTTTGATAAATACACTAAGATCTGACTATAACAATGTTAGGGCGGTAGCGTTCGCGAGATTATAGATTTGCGAAGATTTCATTGCGCATCTGGATCTCCAGATCCTCGTTTCAATGAGGCAAATGAATACTTACATGAGGTCAAATTAAGGACAACTTTATTCATGACTATTTACCCAAATAAGTACTCGTTTGAATCAGAATACCAAACCCTACCACAATCATTAGATATTCCCTCTTCCCGTCAACCACCTACAATCACCCACGCTCTCAAATCGTCAACAAATTCAATCTCTTCCCAACCATATACAAAACCCACAGCGCCTGCACGCTCTTCGACTGACCAGATGGATACCCCATCAAATTATCCGCCACAATCGCCAGCACCCAATCCGAATACAGCGCACCGAAAACCAAGCAAATCGGCACACAAGACGCATATCCACTAAGTCCGATCAATGCACCCGTCCCAAACGGATTTTTCTCTCTCCCCGAGAACCGGAGGCAGAAGATGAATACAGTTGCGATGGCGATTGCCAAGCCCACGCCCCCAAACACCGCAGTGATGGTGCTCATTCGAGGTGAGAAATTAGATGAGGCAAGAGAGATGGTACCGGCTGTGCCGGCGACGACGCCGGGGAGGTAGAGGAGGAGCCACCAAAAAGAAGGGAAGATGGCGATGAAGCCCGAGGTAAGCGAGAGAGCTAATTTCATTGCCGCAATGGTTTCAAATTGCCTGGGAAATAGTAAGTTAGAATTTTCGCGAGAGGGGATGAAGTGTAGAGGGGATGTAGTATATACCAGGCGTGGTTGCATGTAACCATGGTTTTGATGGCTGGTATGACTGTAAAGAGAAGCTTTACAATCGCGATCGCTTTGTTCCATGTGCTGTCTGGAGTGGACTCTATCCACGGTGTGGCGGGTCTCTTGTGGCAACACATGACGATAACGGTGTAATATGTAAGGATGTGAGAGAAGAAGCCCCATCCACCATATGGGAGGGAATAACACGAGGCTTCGACGCTGAAAGCGTTACTTTGAGTGTTGTCTGCGAGGACTGATGGTATGCAAAGGAGATAGAGGAGATACATGTGTGGAAATCGTGTAATGGTATTCATTTTGGCTAAGAGGAAGTTGGGTTTAGTTCACTTCGGGGCTTGAAATGAAATAAGAAACATACGTATATGCGTGTATACAGACTATGCTGTCCTCGCTCCCTCTCTCTATATATATTCCATGCTGTCAGATCCTACGCCACACCCTTCAGATGCAAGTAAAACAATTGCTATGAATACCAAGCCTCGTTGTATCATTATCTAGATTAAGCTAGCTCATCTCAAATCGAATCTATTCATGGTCATCCAAAAGCCCAAAAAAGAAGCCTCGCACACGAAACATCTTGAGCCTCACGAAAATGCTGCATGACTCGAATCGATTTTTCTGATAAGATCAAACCCTCAAATCACACTAGATGCTGCTAAGAATATTGGGGGCTCCAAGCACTCTAGACGTTTCGAAATTCACATGCGTTGCATTTCGATAGTTTGAAATAGGTTAATGCTGCTTACTGCAGGGTGGGTGGATAAGAATCTTGCACCCAATAACCAAATCCAGCTAGCTTTGGAAAATTTGATTGGCAAGACAATTTTATGAGGCAGCCACTTGCTTCGGCTATAATTTGTGATAGCCAGTCTCCTTTATGGTTTCGAGAGGCTGTGAATCATAAAAAGTGTAGCATTACTGCTTGGTAAGGCGGTAGTTGGCCCCCACGGTTTGAGGATGACGAGAGATTCTTGAAAGTGCCACGGAGGCTCGAGTAAATCTACGTGCTTATTGGATGAATTATACGAAGTCAATCGACAAACGATTTGATCGTGAATCATCCGAACATTAGACCACAGCCTCAAATTGAGATGAAATATCAAGACAAGCAACTGCCCAAGTATCTACCTAGGTATTGATCTTTTTCAATTACCCGAAAGACTTAAAATGTAGCCTTTTTTTCATTCACTCAAAGACATGAAAATAGTCTAGCCTGCTGAAACTTATTGTGATAAGACATAAAAAATAATGTAAAAGTGAAAAGTGCGATATGCAACAAAACTTTTGTTTACTATGTAGCTAACAGTGGAGCAAGATTTTCAAAAGAATCGAGTAGATGAGATGAGATAACACATAAAGTGACAAGTGAATGAGTGGAATATAGCGATTGAAGATGAAATCAAAAGATGAGACGAGATAGGCGCCAGCGACAGCATAGAGATCCATTTTTCCCTTCTTGAACACTTCAACATACGGACACTGCCCTTCCCCCTTTGGCCACAAGATCCAAAACATCAACTCTCCCTCTCAAGAACAAACATGAAGCTATTCAGATATGCAGACATGCAACAAAACCAAAAGCCTTAGACGACGAGACACGATCCGACGAATCTACCACGAAACATCCTCACCTTTCCCTGCACCCCGAAACAAAGTGAATACACCGCAGCCACCAGCCATCACAGCCCTACGCTTGGTCCACGTAAGCAACCGACCAATCTCAAGCACTCCGCAAACCTCCAAATCTTTTGTTGCACATCTCAAAAAAGTGTCAAGTTTCAGGACCCAAATAGGAAAGAGCGCTAAGAATGAGTGGCTATCATAGACTCTCAGGAATGTGCGATCGCGCGCAAAGGGGCCTGAGCTTTGCGACCGGAAGGTTATTGGTTCTTTGAAATTGTGAGGAATCTGGGGAAATCTTGTAGGGCTGAGGTATTGTGAGCTAGTGGTAGCTGCGGGAGCCCTACGGGAAGCTAGTGGATCGAGTGTGGAGGTTGAAACTGAGATTTGGACCAGTAGATACGTGAGCGCATTTTGGTGGAAAGTTTAGATGTGCAACAAAAGGGATTTGAGTGCAGTTGGGTGAATTGTGAAGGGTGAGATGGGATGAGAAGTCTGGAATCGATGAGATGATATGGCAATGATGTAGGAATGAAAATGCAAGTACTCGCAGTACCATCCCTTACCAAGTCATATGTCATAACACAAAGGAGCACTATGATAGAATCGTAGGTGTATAAAGAAAAGTTCCCATAATTCACTTTACATAAAACACTCATCACGAAAACCAAGAGATCTACCAACAGACGAACAATCGCAATATTACAAAAACACCTCAGATTCAGATGCACCATCCAAACTTCTGTCACTCGCCGTCATCTGTTTCACGAATTTTGACCAGATTCAGAAAGATACATCAAATTGAAAACTTCAGACGTGCAACAAAATCTTCTCAAGATTCACTAATTCACTGTCTATCCGTACCACCCGCAATCTAGTTTGCTGTCCGAGCTCTGCAACTTCACTTCTCACATACGACGAGAGCTCTCAATGGTGAATTTCTCCATCCATAAAGGTTATTTCAGTATCAAAATAACCTCGACATCTTTCAAAAAAAAGTCAGGGTAAACAAAGTCAAAAACGATCAAGATCACAAAAACGACAAGCCCCTTTTCCCTTTTGAATCCCCCGAAACTTTGAATTCGAGATCCCCAAACATGCAGGATTCCGATTCCGTTGTCAAAATTAAAAACTTATCTCAATTGCAAAAGTTAGACAGGTCCCCAGATGTGCAAGAAAATTTTTTGATATTCAAGAGGGCACGTGAATAACACGTGAGTGTGATAATATTGGACGAGAGTAATATTTGATCATTAAAATTTTAGGGTAGAAGGCTACTCTCAACTGCGCTTCTTGATGACACTAATATAAAGAGAGTTGAATGATGCAGCGATTGTAGCATTGGGCTTTCTACAATGCTTTGATGCGCTAGCTATTGTCGCATGACCTCATCTGGTTGCGAGACCAGAATTCTATTAGAGATTGGGATGGTACGGCCTGGCCCAGTCCTAGACAAACGAGCAAACAAACAGACCATAGTACCTCCATCTTGAATTATGGTCCGTTGATCCCACTTCTTCGCATCAATTCCAGACTGGTCATTTCTTCTTCTCAACCTGTAAAGCTTATGCCGGCACTCAGGAAAGGAGTATTACTCTTCGACTGCGAAAGCGGGTACCCTTTTTGGCAGCTCGGAGACTAATTCAAGGTGATGAACAGCTTGAATTTCCTGTCCATGATATCTCGGTGGCCATGAATAGAACTGAATGGCTTGGATCCTTCTTTCGAAGCATTCTGCATGTATGATCTTCCCAAAGACAGACTGGCACGCAGTACATCATCCATCAGCCTTTCGACAACTACACTTCAGTCTAACTTGGACATGTAATATATTCAGCAAGCTTCCAGAGGTTTTTTTCTTCCGAGAGACTATCGTCATATCATTTCAAAGATGGATGGGTATGAAATAGTTGCAAGATTCAACTGGTCTTGGGAGGAAAAGTTAAGACAGATAACTTCGGCACATGGTACCTAATCCTTCGTTTTGTAAGCTCCCTTTTGACGAAACATGAAATACTACAATCTGGAAACATTTTGGCATTTGATAATAATTAAGAATTTATGTGTCATGATGTACACGGATAGAGATTTCGTTTGAGTGTTGAGTGTTGGGTGTTGTGATGTCTGCAGCAATGCACGATTTCTCTACCGGGGTTTCATGAAGGAATCTTCGTTAGGTACCTAGGTAGCGACAGAAAGTACAAGCCTCAATGCCAGAACTCCGACACAGCCACTCGCGGGGATGCGTACTAGATGTTGGCAGCTGGAGAGAAGAAGAAGAAAATGATTCGGGCAAGTTCCAGATCGAATCAAACAAGCATTATTTGACTAATGATCACTACATACTACACAGTAGACTATCACCAATACAGTTTGAATTTTGATCTCATGATTCGGGCCTTTCCGAGCCTTACCTTAAGGTTGATGGCTTTCTAGCTTCTAGCTTCTAGCTTCTAGCTTCTAAATGCTAATTTTCTAACTTCTAAGCAAATCCCCCCAGAATCAAATAAAGGGGCGGGCAAGACCGAGCCCAAATTCATTCCTATACCATGCTTCAAGTAGCATACACATACAGTCAGGCTAAGTCAACAAGGAGCTTCCGAGTATCAATACATACCTAGGTAGGTAGAGAGCATCAATACATTGTAGAAACAGTACACAAAGTGGAGTTACAAACCCGATATGACATCATATTTCTTGAAGATTCGAATTGTGAAAAACTTCCATCGAACAGCTCATCAGCATTATGAAGGATATCCCGGAAAACCATCCATAGCCTTATCAATTGAATTTTTTGGAAGATGTGACAAGGGATTCAACTTTTACTACTAATTCCTAAGTAACATTCTCGCCACGAAGCAGATGTTTTATTTCGTTGGGAAAAGCAGAGGGTTTTATTGGATTATCGATCATTTGTTCTCGTGATACAATTTTTACCGCAAAGCCAAGACTAGATCTCAGCCCCTCCATCTCATCCCACGGGCGCAGTTGGGTCAACCCTGGCCGTATGTAAGAACATCGAATGGAAGACACACGCACGATACGGTACTTGCGGCTCAAGCATTTCCCAGAAAAGACGGTCATCAGCTTCATACCTATCTTCGCTCTCGCCGAAGAGTATTGTGGCATGGTCTCGGAACAAGGACGATGCGATGGTACGAGGTACAATGGAAAAGAGATGAAATCCTATTACTAACTGATTGGGCGCGCTGAGCCCGAAGATACCCAATGACGATAACGTTTACAAGTACCCCGCCAATATTACGCATGATAAGCTCGTCACCCTCACGTTCTCAAGTATATCCTCGAAAAAGGTTTCACACATACCTCCAACACACGGAAATTACTCCCAAGATAGGATTGTCGTGGAGTATTGGGACTCTATTGGGTTGGCTTGTATACATTTGATATAGATTCTAGATTCTAGATTCCAGAAGGTTGGAACAGATTAATTGGTGGAGTGATCTTCCCATGAATTTGGAGGTTTGTCAGATCTAAGATAACAAGCAAAGCATGTTTTTCTTTTCCGGTTGGTGATAGAGTGATATGATCCATATTATTGATATTATTGAATCCATCATCATCTTGCATCAAACTTGGAAAATCTTCAGCTCTTATTACTACAGGCAGCTGGGTAGCTAAGCCATTCAAGACCATTCAAGACCAGGCCAACCCCCGGACGTCCCTTATAAAAGCTTCGTAAAGTACCTGGCTAGTTACTTAGTAGGGACTTGGTAGTAGTGAGTACTAGGTAGGTATTACAAGTCAAGTTATAGCCAAGACAACTTAATATTCAGGAATTCAACCGCGCGCCAAATGAAAGAAGAGAGAATTCCCCCAAATTGTGGATAATTTATCAAAGCTATACTAGGTACCTATCAGACATACGGATTCACATGGATTCACACCTGGGTGCTAGGTATCATATGGTTCATACCAAACTCGTAATCATATCATACATATCCGATAGAACCGCCCAAAACAAGAAGTTCATTGCCTTTCTATTTGATTCCCATTCTCCAGCCACCTCCTTCGTATGATATTCAAGCGCTGCCCGTGTTGTAACTTTTGGTCACTCTTCGTTTTTAGTATCTCCCTGGCCCTGTAAGTTGTAACTACCTATCTAGGTACCCAGTATTGAATATCTCACCGACATTCACTTCTTGATTCGTTTTTCCCCTCACTCGTCATATTACGACATTACCCTTACTTTTGGGGTATGACTGTTGTGATTTGATTTATTCCACCACAACTCTCACTCCAAAACAATACACAAAAACAATTATTCACATCGTCTATTGCGGACTCAAATAATTTACCAAGAGTCCAGAGTAGCAAACTTATTAGAATCAACATCAAAAGGCCTAATTAATTATTAGTGCTGTCGCTCACAATTTTTCTCGGAAGTGAACAGCCAGCAAAGCACTTTCCTGTCGCAAATCGAGAATAACCCCGCCATCCATCATCAATCATGACTTCTTACGATTATGAGTATGAGACGGTCGAAGAACCGCGTCGACACCATTCCCATCGTCATCGAAAACATGATCGCGAACCAAGATATGCTGACGAGCCACGTTACGTCGAAACTCAAGAAACGTATGTTCGCTCAGCCGCTCCTACCGTAACTCATGCTCCCGACGCTCCGATTAGAGAAAGAGAGAGAGAAGTTATCCAAACAAGAGAACTCATACGCCAACCTCGTCGTGAAGATAGCGATTTGTCAATCGAAGAGGTGAGAAGAGATTTTCCCCCACCAGCAGGTGGTGCCTATGTAGACCAACGAACGACCGTCCGTGAGTCTAGGTACGGCGCGCCAGCCCGCCGATCTCGTTCCGTAGGGCGTGATGGTCGCTACGGAGAATACCTTGACGATAGTAGAGGTGATCCACGACGCTCTTTCCAAGATCTCGATCGACGAAGTGATTATTACGAAGATACCAAAGTCGAACATAAACGATCGCTTTCACGAAATCAAAAAATTGTAGCCGCCGTTGGAGGAGCTGCTCTAGCGGTTGGTGCAAAGGAATTATGGGATCGAAGATCTGCCGAGGGTAGACCAGTCGAGCGAAACCCAATAGCGTCTGCTATGGTCGGAGCTGCCGGTGCTTTTGCCGCCTACGAAGGAACAGAACTTTACGACAAACATGGAAATAAAGAAAAGAAAGTTAAGAAATACGCTGCTCACAGAGGCCGAAATGGTGAAGTTCAAGAATCCTATTACTCCGAAGAGGAGGAGATCAAGCCTGAGAAAAAGAAGGGTCGCCGCAAGTCAATTGTTGAGGGCGCTATGGCTCTCGCAGGTTTAGGAGCTGCCGCAAAGGGCGCTGAACACCATCGAGGCCGCAGAGGTAGCGGAGACAGCTATTATGAGGAATCGAGCTCCAAGAGAAGCAGATCAAAGTCCAGATCAGGTGAGGGCACTGCCAAGTATCAACAAGCTGCCAAAGCTGCCCTTTTAGCGGGTGCTGCCGAAGCATTCCGAGTCCGAAATGAGCCTGGAGCCTGGGGTGGTGAGAAAGGAAAGCGTATCCTTACTGCAGCCATCGGAGCCGGTGGTATTGATGCGGCTATCGATAGAGATGCTGACAAGAAGAGCAAGCGTCATATCCTTGAGGCAGTTGTTGGAGGTCTCGTTGGAAATCGTGCCATTAACGGATCACGAAAGGATGTCGAAGAAGATCCTGTTACTGGACGCTCTCGATCTAGATCTCGAGCACGTTCTTCATCCCGAGGTGGAGGAGGTGGTGGTGGAACCGGTCTCGCTGCTCTCGCAACTGCAGGTCTTGGAGCTATCGCTGGCAAGAAATTACTTGACCGTTCCAGATCTAGATCCAGGGCTCGTTCCCAATCTCGATCTAGAGCCCGTTCTCAATCTCGTGGACGCAGAGATGATTACAGCCGCAGTCCATCCCCAGATCGTAGCAAGCGTAGCAGAAGCAAGAGTGTCAGCTCAATGGCAAGAAAGGGTTTGGCTGCTCTTGGTATTGGAGCTGGAGCTGGAGCTGTTGCTAATGAAGTCGGTCGTAGCCGCGATCGTAGCCGTAGCCGCAATCGTGATAACTACGATGACTATGATTCTTACGAAGAACGTCCAAGACGCTCTAAGAACTCAAGAGGTGATGTGTATGGCAACCCACGTCACGCCGACTCTCGTGGAAGTATAGATAGTCGTGGAGGTGGTAGAGCAAGGGATGGACAGAGAAGCAAAAAGGCTTCTGACGGAAAGAATGGATATGACAGCGACGATTCATTGATTTCGTCGTCAGAGGATGAGAGGAGGGTTAAAAAGATGAAAGGTAAGCAACTTATTACAGCCGGTTTGGCAACTGTTGCCACGATTCATGCAGCACATAATGTCTACGCAAGTATGGAGGCACGTGATGCGCGACACAAGGCTGTTAAGGAAGGAGAGATGACCCCAGAGGAGGCAAGGAAGCTTAAAGCAAAGGCCGCATTACAAGATGCAGCATCTGTTGGTATTGCAGCACTTGGTATCAAAGGAGCCATTTCGGAAATTAAGGAAGCAAATGAGATACGACACGAATGTAAAGAATTTCGAGAGAAAAAGGGCGAACGTCATAAGAAACGTCTCGAGAGACAAAAGAGACATTTGGAGAATAGTGCCAGAAGACAAAGAGAAGATTCTCGCGACACATATTCTCCGTCTTATGACAGCCGTTACGATGATCGATATGATGATCGTCGCTACAATCCGGGTCCTCGTTACTATGATGGAAATCCATACTCTACGGGTTTACCAGCTCCTCCTGTTGGATATGAAAGATAATCCAACCATCTCATATACCGACACACACACCAATTACGCTCTTTTTTCTGGCTTCCACCCAACACAATGCCTTTGTTCAAGCTTTGCCTCAAACCATTTCATGAAAAAACCGAAACAGCAAACGATATTACAGAAAGGAGTTATGATGATTGGTTTTGCCTTTGGGGTCTTTCTTCGGCGCAAGGATGATATTATGAGTTCACGACACATCACAGAGTTTCTCCATGCCTTGACGAATTTCATTATCTCTCTCACATGTTTTACATAACACCCAGACGTTGTTTTTTTATTTAATTTTTTTGAATTTATATTTTCGTTTGTCATTTCGTTATTTTTCTATTTCTTCATTTTACATGATCAAAGATAGATGAAGAAATTTTATAACGATCCTACATACCCATACAAGTCCCAGTCTACATTTTATATTGTTACCAAATTTATCTACATAAGAACCATAACTGATTGGTATATTTTCTCCATATTAGCTCGCTCCCATCGCCATTAAGAAGGATAGCTTAACAGCTTATGTCCGGCGCAATGCATAGTGTAATCAAGTACGGCGTACAACTTACATACCTACCCGCATTCGGCCAACGGAAACACAAACACTTGTAGTAACGCGCGGGCATTCGAAGTGGAACGAAGGATTGATTGAATGGATGACGGATCGGGAGGGTACATTAGTGTGGAATGACGCATTTGGATACGATGGACGATTTATGACGAAACTGGGAATGATGGAATGGGATGTTGGAGAGGAGATTTTATTTTTATGGATGAATGCGTGATGGCAAGATTTTCTATTTATGAATTGATGATTTTGATCTACCTACCTAGCTTTAGTTGGGAGATTTTTTTGATATTTTGTTTTCACCCTTTCAGGGGTCGATTTCGTTGGGTTGATTTGGTTTGGTTATGAATTTTATTTATTTATTGAGTTATTTATTTGAGCAGTTTGTGAGAGTGAGTTTTTGAGTTTTTGAGCTTGTAGAGAATACGGTGGATTGGGAATAGTGATGATGTGATGATGTATGTATGTATGTGTGTGAGTGATGATCCTATGGTTGGTTGTGGATTGGAAGATGGATACGGGAGGATGCGGATGCGGATGCAGATGCAGATGCAGATGATGAGATTGTGCGTTTGTAGTTTGTAGTTTTGTGTTACCTCTGGATTCTGGAGCGGTGGGAGTGGGGGTTTGAGTTAGTTGGTTAGTTAGTGGGGGTGGGGGTAGAGTTGAAGATGGGAAATTTTTTGGAGGTGGGATTTGGATGTTGGATGTTTGATGTTGGTTCTGAGGGGTTTGGTTGGGTTCTTTTTGTGTGTGGTGTGGTGTTGTGGATTGATTGTTTGGAATGGTTTTATGCTTTGATTTGTTTTTTGTTTCTTTCTTTGCTTTGGGTTTTGGGGAGATGGGAATTTGGAGGGGAAAGCATTTATTGGGTGGATGGATGGATGAGTTGAGTTGAGTTGAGTTGAGATGCTGATACGGATGTGGATGTGGATGGGAATGAATGAATGAATGAATGAATGAATGAACGAAGGAACGAATAGAACGAATTGATTATACCGTATGCAAAATTGAGAGACTTTTCATGATCTTGTGAATGTGAATGCGAATGTGTACCTAAGAATGTGGAAATCGTTTATCCATAGAAGTACCTAGATGTAGATTTGGATACCGGGTACTGGGGAATGGGGGATGGGTGTGGATATACTAGGTAATTATCGGGGAGATGGAGAGGTGGGTGTACTAGATCGTTGGGAGAGATCATAGGTGAGGGAAAGATTAGATGGAATGATGGAATGGGAGTGGGAGTGGGAGTGAGAGTGTTTACGAATGATACTGAAGATAAAGTATTAGATGTATCTACTATTCAGTCAATAGGAAGAAGTACTTGGTATGTGTGGAGAATGGTTTGTAAGTTGTAAGTTGTGAGTTGTAAGTTGTGAGTTGTAAATTGTAAGTTGTAAGTTGTAAGTTGTAAGTTGTAAGTTGTAAGTTGTAAGTTGTAAGTTGTGGGATGGTGTAATGCGAGTGAGCGCTGCGGTACATACTTGAGGACTTGAGGACTTGAGTGTGCAGAAGAGTGTTGAATTCTTATCGCCGAAACTGCCATTGAATGAATTCCCTCCATTTCACATGGTGGTACAAAGTGCTTTCCCTCTCCTCTTTAAATTCCGCCTCCCAACTTCAAAGTTCCGATTGATTCGTGCCCAACCTTCCTACCAAACCATTCCGTTCCATATTGTTCCTTTTGCACACATCACCTGATCTTTGCACTAATTTTCCGTGAAAATTCTGTCGCGCACAGACCATTCCCTATCTCTATATAATCATGTCTTCCCTCCCAATTTACTTTTCTTCTTCATCGACAATACTGTGAGTATATCCTGCCCCCATTATTTCACCTTTTCTCAATTACCTCCAACATATACTAATAATCCCATCTCAACAGTCAAAGAATCATTTCTTTAGTAAACGTCCTTCTTCTGTGTTCTCTACAAGAGCCACAGACTCCAACCGAGACGATGAGTCGAGCCTCGAAACCCTAGAGTGAAACCGTTTTTGCTTTCGCACTTTCCGCAAGGAAGGCGATTGAGTCTGGAAACAGATTTGATTGTATAGAAAGTGGTGATGATCTCGTCCCTTTACTGGTTGTCTTAGGACGCTGGTTCTGGGTGGGTTTTGATGGTTGTCTGATCGGTTTTTTATACTTTTTTTCATTGCAATTCTGGATTTCTTTTCTGGGATGTGAAGAAGAAATTCTTGTGGGTGTGAGATGGAAATTGGGAGTGGTGGACGTGTTGATGTATGTGGGTTTATATCGGTATCCGAGTGCGCATGATAAAAAGTAGCTGCAATTATTATCCAAATAAATCTGATTACCCTATCCTTTGACACATGGTGGTTTTGAAGTCAAGCATTGAATTATCTAACCTCTCCATCACGATTTTGACTTCAAACTTCAGTGCTTGAACCTAGAACAAAAATTCTGCCGAAAACTTTTCTTCGGCGCTCCTTCGGTCGGTCCGTTATGCCTCTTCCGAAGTATGAGGAGAGGTCTTTTGAAAAGCAATAAGAGTGCTTTTGGGGGGAGATAGGTATGAGTCCCACTTTTCACTCGAAAATTCTTGGCACTTTTTTTGATCGATTTTTTTGGTCAGCAATTCCAAAAATCCCAAAAATCGAAGAAATCCGCCCTTTTGCCCTTATGCCCTTTGGAAGAGGCCTGCGTTGTGTGTCAGCACGACGCACCCTGTTGATCCGAGCTAGTGTCGGTCCCGAAAATGTACCGATTGACAGCATCATCTGGACCATTAGGTATACTCTTCGGATCCTCTACTCTCAATTCCTGATATACATTTATTCATTCACTAATCTCATTTCGTATCCATCAGTTGATATGCGTTCCAATCTTTGACTTGAAGGGAAACAATGTTGCGGGTTTTGATTTGATGGTAGATGGCAACTGTCAAATCCCACACGAGAGTCTGAGGTCGGTTTGCGTTGCGGTCTGGTCTGGTTGTACTGAGATGGGTTTTGGGGAGGTGAGGAAGTGGATTGGACTTTTTTTTTTTTTTTTTTTTTTTTTTAAATTTTTTTTTTGGTTTTTTTTTTTTATTTTGTTTGTTTTTTGAAANCACGTCAAGACGTCATGATGGGATATTTATTTGCGCTTGGTGAAAACTTAGGGGGTTTGGTTTTTTTTTTTTTTTTTTTTTTTTCTTAAATTCGTTCTTTGGTTGATATTGTTGATATCGTTGTGTTGTTAGAAATGTTAGTTTGACTTTTGCGGTTATCGTTTGTTTTCTCTTTTTCTGTGCGCGTGTTAGGATGAGGTGGGTGTTGCTTGGGGTCATGCTTGGGGTCAGAGGATTGATGTAGAGTTGTTGTTGTTGTTGTTTATATTTGATACATGGTATTTGTTGGGTGGGGTTTGTCGCGGTTCTAATGGTCGATGGTTTGATGGTTTGATGGGGTGAGGGGATGGGGTTGGGTGGGTCGTGAAAAGGGAGGGAAGTCTATGTAGGTGGTGATGGAGTGTGTGCGATGAGGTCGAGATCGAAGACATAACACGGTGAACCAGGGATGGGTATGGTTCGCATTAAGGATGGGAAAGAAGCGAATACGTGGTTGAGGGAGATAGGGAACTGAGGCGGACATAGTGGAATCAGTGCGTGTTTTGAAACCTGGATTGCTACATAATAGATTTCCAAGGTTCTTGATGAGTGTTGCGGTGACTATGCGGAAATTTGGTTAGGAAACCTCGCCGCGTGAGCTGAGTTCGGTTTTGGAATGAGATAACCATTGTATTGTTTGGAGCTATTGAGCGCGGAGCGTCAATTTAGGGGTTGTGTATAGGAACCGTTCTTGTGTCTACGATGAGGATAAGGGATCATAGGAATGCGATGTGTTATGTCTATAGATTCAGATCATTAGATGATCAAGATTCAGTACCCGCCAGATATCTCTGCTTGTCTTTCACTCATCTTCTTCTTGTGTATGGGAATATAGATCTCGAATGTGACATTTGGAATTGTGGACTACAACGGAAAGTTGCAGATGGTTGAAGTTATTTTATTTCTTGGGAATCGTTGGCGATGTTTTGAATTTGTGAGGTTCTGTGGAGGTTTCCTCCGGGAGAAGGTGTAACTTGTGTGGTGTTTCCCTGATGCTATGTATGGGTTAATAATCGTGAATTTCTCTACCGATATCTTTCGTTTGAGATGGGTTTCTGTTGGAAAAAGAAAGGGGTGATGGGGGAGGGGGGCCGAGGAGAGGGCAGTACTAGACATCTGGTCGATTGGTGGAGGTGGGTGAGGATGAAGGTTTGGGCGTGGTAGTTAGGTTCATGAAATTTGGTGGTGAAATGGTGGTGTGTCTTGTGTTCTTCACTCCTTGACAAAAAAATTAAGTATACATTGCGATTGTAATGGTTGAGTATATCCATGATGTTGACTTGACTGAGTCATCTCTCTCCAGTGGATATCAATGTTATTGGCAACCAAGTATTTCAGTCCATGAATGAGAGGAGGAGTCCCAGATCTGTTGATGTGTTTTTCATCTGAAATCATGAAGCTGGTTTGTATTACTGCACTGAAAACGGGTTCTAGTAAGATAGACAGGTTCACATATCAAGAACATCAAGGGTAGATTAAAGTCAAAAGACGGAAGCATATGGAACCTCATGCTGCTCAGACCTGTAGACTGGATCTTTACTCTCCCTTTGGAAAAGCAGTAGCACCCTTATCTTGTAGACATTTCATCATTTGTTTCGACTATCATTGCTACTGCAAGCTGTATATCAATGCCGTTGACAAAATGGTAAGTGATGGTTGTTATTGATAGTGGTTCTCGAACGACTAAGCAAGTCCATTTCAAAATTGGTTAGACTACCAAAGTCAGATAACTGTGAGAACTTGTAAACAACAGCAGTAACTTCAACTTCCAACCCTTTTTCTTTCTCTAACAATAACAATCTAGAATCTGTATGTATTTTTTAAAAGGTTTCAGAACTCATATTAGGAGTAACAATTACTAACAGCATATATCAGAAGCTCGGGCCAGCACTCTACTCAGCACGGGCCTCTTTGATCAATATGCCTCCCAAGCCAAAACAAAGCTCTCGAAAGCAAGCCACAACCTCCAAGAATCAACCTTCAAAACCTCCATACAATCTTGAAGGGAGAATCTTCAGTATGGACAAATCTGAACCTTTCATTGATTCCGGCTTAATTGCCGTTGCTCTTGTTATCAAATCACAAACAGGACCACATTTTGTTTTTCACTATCCACCTCGACCATCATTTGCTCCACCACCACGCAATTATAGATATGGCACGGAAACTGATCAGAGCGAGCTCGAAGAGCGAACAGGGAGCGATGAGGATGATAGCGACGACTTCTCCGATCTCGAAGACCCAATTGCTTCAAAGATTGGAAAATTGAACTTGAATGGAAAAAAGGGGAATGGTGGAAATGGCAGCAGATCGCGTCACGTGGAAATTGAGAACGACGATCACCTTGAAGGCAGAGACGGCGAACAAATCGTTCCTTGGGAACAATTCGGCGAATTTCCTACCGTCGATCTTGCGAGTATCTTGACCCCACCACGCGCATACCATAAAAAGAAGTTTGAGCTGTCAATTGACAATCTCTACTTTGTTTCCTATCCCTTGCACATCCGCGAGGATGGATTTTGGAAGAAGCCGAGAAAGTCGAAGAAGGGCAAAGAGGTAGCCAAGGATGAAGATGAAGCAGAAGAAGGTCAGGCGGCTAGCGGCGGTCAAGCAAAAAAGGGCAGTAGTTCGGACGACGGTGACGATCATGGAGAAATGACAATGTTTAACGTGGTCTTCGTCATCAGTTTACCTAGGCACGAACAAGATGAGAGAATCGAGGAGCTTTATGAGCATGTTATTAAGACTTTCAACAAGGCCCTCAACCATGCCCAAGCTCAGAGCAATTATGTTTGGAAAGAATCTGAGACTATTCTAGGCATGAAGGAGAGAGCCCGCGAAGATAGTAAGTTCGTCTTGTACATGAATTTACTTCACAATCTAACTTGTTGATAGAGCGCCCAATGAGTCAATTATGGAGCCAAATCTTGATAAAATCCACATTGGCAGATGCAATGCGCGACGTTTACGATGCCGTTGTTAACAATACCATCACCACCGTTTGTCTCGATACCAAACCTCCCATTGATTTGTCTCTTCATATCCCAATTCCGACATTTTTGATGAGCTTTCCAAACCCCAACGAGCGAGCAAAACCCGGCGTATTACTTTCTAGTGCCAACCCTCTTGTCGATGAGGAAGGTAATCCAGACCCTACGCAGCTCGATAAGCATTTTGCACTCCTACTTCTTGAGGATGAGGTTGACGTTATCGCGGAGATATCATCTGAAGATACAGAGCTTTCCACTCCTTTAATTCAGGTTATTAAATGGGCTAAACCTACTTTGTCTTTCCAACAAGTCGCTCAAGCAAACAATGTTGGTCTCGATGAGGTTCTTACTCTCTCACAACATTTGATCTATTGGCGCAAAGCAATTGCTATTCCACCTATTCATGCACGCGACATGTTTATCGTTTCTCCAAACTGCGATATGCACAAATTAATTACAGCAAGTCAGCAGTGGAAAAAAGCATTTCCTTTTGCTCCATCTTTACAAAGTTTTCTCGGCCAAATATCCTATGCTCCTCGCCCCTACAAGTCCTTCGTTCCCTCCAAGAGTCATCGTGAAAAATATATGGAAATGCTTGCATGGCTCATTCGTGGGGGCTGGGTTACTCATCTGCGAACCTTTTGTTGGATCTGGGTCTGGCCTGAGATCATTTACGAGGTCGAATATCAATTGAAGGCAGAAGCTATCGAGAGAACAAAGAACCCGCCTATTCATACCGCTCCCGGATCTCCAGAAGGCAACTCTTCTGAAGAAGCTACAGATGCTGAGAAGGCGGCAGCTCTCGACCCAACAGCTCCTCTCACTACTGAGCAAGCAGCCGAAGCTGCACGCCTTGAAAGACTCGCCGCTAAGACAGTCGCAGAAGCTAAGGCCGCGGAAGACGAATTCGCGAAAATGCCCGTCCCAGAAGCCACTGAACATCCTTCTTTGAACAACGCAGAGCACTTGAAATACATATCCTCCTATGCCATTGTTGATCCTCACAAGGCTAGCCATGTAGAGACAATGTATATTGCAGCTATTGGTAAGCGTTGGACTGACCCCAAGGCAAAAGCATTGTGGCCTAAGTTCGTAAAATACTTTAATGGAACGACTGCCCTGGAAGATATTTGGGCTAAGGAGGGAATGAAGCGTAAGGAAACGTGGAATGTCTTGATGGCTTATCAGGAGCAGATTCTAGTTATGAAGCATTGGTAGATTTTGATGATTGATCTTTTACTTTCTCTACTACATCATCCCTACTACCAAACTGATCTCCTGAGGAAATGAAAGGGTGGTTGCTATTATGATGATGATTTACGATGGTACTAAGGATGATACGGCGTTATGAAGTTCCAGGAATGGATAGGTTAGGATGATACCATGGCTTTAGTGGATATTTTCGTGATTTGATACCCTTCCATATGAAGGCTATGCCTGAGAATTAATCAAGTCAATTACTTTGTCCCAATATCTCAGGACATGAAAACGGGTGACCTATGCATTGCCAATTCGCATACCTACCTAAAAATACACAGCAAGGCTAAATGGAAGAATACATTGTTCACGAGAAAGGACCCAAAAAGTTCAAGATTCACCATATCTCGATCGAGTGAAAGATGAAAGATGAAAGATGAAAAGTGGACCGAAGTGACAAAAACTCTGAATAACGACAATAGTTGAAAATAATTGCCAACCAAGATGGTACGATTGTCACGAAATGAACTTATGCGAGCCCCCTGAATATCACACCAGTAAGATGAGCTTCCCCCGGGTTACTTCTATAATCAAACTATGATCACTTTCAGTATCATGAACGGGACGAGACAGGACGTCGTGTCCGTTTTCTTTGCTTCTCGTGAATCTATTATATCTTGAGAGATCTCTATGCTGGGAAATTCTTAAGACTCTTTAAGAGGTTGGGTTGGTTGGTTTACAGTGGTATTCTATTCACTTGTGTATGTACTATTACTAGGTAGGTAGGTAGATGTCCTTGAAATCGCAGTACCCCGCTTCCGTGCACGATGGAGAATTTTCTTTCGGTTGCGTGGGAGTTTTTCTGGAAGGAATGGCTGTGCTATATAAACGCATGTTTTCGTGTGAGAGATAGGGGGATAGAAGGATAGGATAGTTGAGTACCCCATTCGCTACTATTTATTGGGGTGTGGGTGGTGAGTACCTAGATTTGCTTGGTTGTATTGGAGATACCATGTATTTAGATGGTTTGTAGTTGAATGAGAATAGCTTAATCGTTTTGTTGTCGGCAATCGGAAGGACCGAAGGTGTGTTGTTTTACTCGATTTACATGCTCTGGATAGTAGACATTGGGTTAGGTATGCAATATACCTAGGTACGTTGGAATGGAAACGGGAAGTGCGATTCAATATGAGGTTGGAAATGGGCAATGAGAATGATGTTTGTGGAATGAGATATATCGGATGAGTACTGATGGTTTGATGTTTATGTTGGTCGGTTGATCGATATGGGTATTGTCGTTGAAGTAGACAGCGTGCGTGGCTTTCCGTCTTGAAATATGCTTCTCCTCCGCAGCATCCTCGCGGAAAGATTCTTTATTGCTGCTGTGCTATATTTTCGTCGTCTAAGATACCGTTATCAACAACGAACTCTTCAGTATTCAATCAAAGGCATCGAGTTTCCATAGCTTTCTGATGCCCATTCCACTTGAGGGGTGCGCCGTTCCCATGAGCTTGCAGATTCTCCAATTTCGGAGCATACTGCTTTGGAATTTCCGGACACCCTTTCTTCAGAAGTTGTGTTGGCATGTCTGACCTTGGATTTCCTGGGCCAGCACTCGCGTATGATGGATTCTTTGATGGAGATGACAATGTTTGGGGTTGGTTCTTGATATAGGTGGGTAGGTATGTTGAGTTCCTCTGCATTCAGTTAGGTAAGGTCTTACATCATGAAACGACTTATTTATTACACAGCGATTGAATTCACTGCAACAAGCTACGGCATCGAATCATTCAGTCATGCTGAGAGCCTGATAGAGTCGATACCCCTCATTTGAATCCCGACTTTTCCCGAGCCCATTTTTCTCCTCGCTTGATGGGCGCGGAAGTTCGTGGGAGGGATTGGTTTCAGGTGCTTATAAGGAATGCATCTTTCTCGATTTGAGGTTGGGAGTCGGTGGAAAGATACCACGATCAACACCAGCAGGATTGGTGGGTAGAGTGGAAAGAGGAAAAGGAAGAGGATATGGGGTTTGGGGAGGAGGTGAGTGGACTGAAAGGTGTGGAGTGGTATTTTGCTTGAAGATGGGTCTGGTAGTTTGATGGCTTGGTTTATTGAAGATTGGAGTGCTGTGACGTTTATGGGAGATGATACTAGGGATGCATGTTTGACAATGGTCGAGAGATGAGTAGAGTGATGAGGATATTTTAGGTTGGAATTTTCAGATGAGTGATAATAAAAGAGAAGATAGCTATTTCTCCTTCCTCTACGCTAAATTAGGTTTCCCTGAACCTCAGCTCTCCTCCAACCTTAGGAAGAAGAGGATAGCCTCAAGGCTTGTCGCATCAGGGCTTCACTCCCAGACTCTACTAATTGGACGTAGGGCTTGTCTACGGTATATAAATACCCAGTCTGCGCCTTCGTTCCATGCACAGGACAACGCAGCTAATTGGCCTTTAATTAGCATCTCGATATTCACTGATCCTCTGAGCAAGATCTACTTGTATTATGCGCAAAGAATCAGCATATCGAGCCCAAGAAGGAAGATAGTGAATATTGAAGGTAGCTTCCAAGCATGTCTTACACGGAATGTGTATAAAAGAAAGAGTTAATGATATATCCTGTGCGCTAGAATTGAAACACAAGATCAATTCAACGATACCTGTGCCTACCAGAAGCTAGACAATCAGTGGGAATTTTACACGTAAACACAACATGTATTTACATGGAATACGGTCATATATACACAGACTTACCTCCTGGGAGGAACTGACGCAGATAAAAAATAGAAGGAATTAGTTCGATGGATGACAAAAATATGTGAGTGATAGGTGAAATAAAATCGACGATGAAAATAGAATTTGATTGAGCATCAGAGCCCTACCAGCATTTTCTTTGCTCTTTTATTGTCTCGCATGATGGGATGGGTGTATGTTGCGTATCAGAGTTTGGTGGGTACACAGCCCCTCAATATCTTCGATCAATGTCTTCCCAACTAGATATATCAAAAAGAGCTATTTACCTCGTGTTTATACACCTACCCGAATATATTTACAACCTTTCTCCTCCGCATTCATAAAATACCTAATGTTTCTGCGTGGGTCAAAACTTGAGTTCTAGAGCAAAATATGAAGGAAGTGAATGTACGGGCACGCGAATGCTGCGATTCATCGCTACTCGTGAGTATGGCTTCACAACACATCAAACCATTACTTATAAGAGACTATAGTCAATTGAGAATATCTTTTCTTAATTGAAACTACAGCTATGGATCTTGCATACATTCTGAATGTTCAGTAGGAGTGTGATTCCCATTTCTTTCGTACAGCGGTTTTATTGCACTATACGGTAGGTATGCATGCTGTTTACCCTGTGGACTGGGTGTAATGCAACGAATCCAGATGGTAACTCTGAGAAAATCGACAGTCAAATTCTGCTGTTGATTGAGGAATAGTGATGGCGCAATGGGAAAGATGGCAGTGAATTATTTCAAAGCTATTCCTCAAATCCCGAGTAGTAGACAGGCATACACTCTTTACTTCTTAGCATGTAGATTCAAAAAGAAACAGCCGTTCCTGATGTGACGACTCGGCAGTAAGTAGCAACTGATCCAACTACGAAAAAGTACCTATTTTTGTCAACATGGAAGCCTCCATCATGCGTCTAATTCTGAGAAAGCATATCGTAATGAATAGATGAATCTCCATCATGCATCTGATTGTGGGGAAGCATTTTTCCATCAACATGGAAATCTCGTTCCAGGATCTGATCTTGAGGAAGTATTTATTCCCTGTTATGTGCAAAAAAAAGTAGTTCTAGATCCACTAGCGCCATTATCTACTACTTGGTTCCCCATTCTCATTGCTCAACAGACGACTGCTGATCTAATTGAATACAAATATACTAGCACGTTTATAATCAAAGTTTGGAGAAAGACTCGTATAAGAGAACGGAGGACCAAAGTTCTGAGAATTTTAAATCTACTCAAGCATAGCAGTCCAATTTTGGCTGATGTGGCTCTAAGAAAAGATCCTACGCAAGAAAACTTCGATTCAAGCTCTGAAGTTTGTGGAATCCTCCAACATCGTAGTTTATCTTTGCCTGGTAGGTCTTCACATAGCTATATATTCTCATCTGCATATTCGCAGTAGTGCGAGAAGTCTTGACAACGGGATTTGACCGGAGTTGAGACGAAAGTACAAGCAAGAGTGTCTAGTTCTAGTGACAGCGATAATTTTCTTTCGGAATTAAAGTGAAGTGAAAATTTGGTGATTTGGATGTGTGGTTTTGGTATTACAATAGATAAGAATATGAACTCAATCCCAGCTTTTGGAAATTAATCAAAAAATGCTGTTCAGGAGCCCTCAGATAGTGCATAAGAGAGTCTGATAGATCAGATAGATACTCGATCTTAGATTTATGATAGCTTTGCCCTCCGTGTTCTTTGTGTGGAAGAGAATTTCTGATGAAAGTCTCTACGCTTTTATGTTCAATGTTCAGCCGCTAGACCTCAGCCCCGATAGTCTGATAAACTGCTTATCGATTCACATCAGGATTGTTATTCAGTGATTTGAGTAGTGTAGCGAATTAACAGCAGTGGGGTAGTAATAGCTCCTGGATTTTCTACCCTACCACGGTGGATATTAGTACTGCGAATTTGTGCTCGATAGAAGAAGTATAGCATTCACGAAACCTAGGTAGCTCCTCCCCTGGATCCATACTTCTTTGTGAGACAAGAGCAGTCATCAAGGTAATTCTGCATAAGAGAGATAAAGCAGAGTATTGAATGAGGATCGAGGAACGCTTCTATACTGTGAACAACGACAAGCATAGGAAAGAAATAACGGTAGTCATCTAATCTGTAGTGGCAATAGTTATACGCTTCTATTCTATGGAATGTCCACTTCTTCGGCCATCAAATCAGTAGAGAAACTATTTCCCTCCGCATATATCACGAAGTTTCAAAAGTACAGCCTGTACCATTATTGGTATCGAAGATCAGACTTTGATTTCTCTACCACTTACATACAATGCACTCTTTAAATATAGCTTCAGATACTTGTATATCTTGGGTTATCACCCCCTAGTGAATACAGAGCTCAGGATTATCAAATATTACTACTGTATTTAAGGTTCGTTTATTTTGAACAACGAGCTGTAAGTGGGGAAGAGAAACACGCCAATCATCACCTCCAGGAAATTCTTGATATTCAAGCAAGGGACCAAGTATTCTTTCCAAAAGACGTCCAAGGGACTTCGATGAGTGTACAAATCGATCTATTGTGAACCAATAGACTCGCATCTAGCGTAAACCTCGCAAGATAAGCGACAGCAAAACTATGACAAAAATGACGGCGAAACATTCCACTGATGAGACCAAGAAGATCAAATCAAATGTATGTCTAAATCGCAGTCAAAAGATGTAAGTACAATATTTGTATCAGAGTAATGAAATACAGCTCCCAAGAGTAACTTGCCTGTAAGATAATGGGACAACAATTCGAGTTCGTTTAGGAGTTTACATACTTTGTAGAATAGATGTGTGTCGAAAGTAAGTAGATGTAAATGTATACGATGTAATGATTACAGAGCTTTGGTTCTCAAATAGATTGATCCGTTCCAAGTACGAGGTGAATCATAAGATCCACCCATTGAGATCGGCTTTGGTCATGCACAAACACCTCATGGCTAATAAATAGAGTGAATTCATATATTTCAAGATTATTCGGCTCCGGAAGTAGAGGTTAACCGGACCACATTCATTACGAGATAAACTTTGCAGTTTCTACGTAAGTCTTCAAATATTCTAAAGCATGAAGAAAAATGCCAGCATGGAAGCCGTTGACAGGAAAGCAGCACACTTAGGCTCTCGGCAGCCCACTAAGGCTGTCCATAAATAGACCCGCCTGCGGTGATCAGGCTTTTCCAGTAATCAAGTTCGGTTGGAGCTTTGCCTCGACTATTGGCATTGGGAACCGTAGACAACAAGTTTTCGGTCAAACATAACAAGCATAGAGTAAAGACAGCGAAAGCTATCATGCCAATTTTCTTTCACTGTCATCTACCGGATTATATTTTCGCAGATATGTAACCCTATAGATAAAAAATCTATGTCGAAACGCATCTTTGAGATTGGAAGAATCCAATAACATATCAAAGTTCAGAGTTCTCTATCCGACATACTAATTGAGCAAATTTTCAAGCTCTTCACGACCTATGTATACATCTATGAGAGACTCTGCTGGTTTCTATTCTTTAGTACCTTGGCAATTTACATTTTCAAGTGAATGTAAAGACTTCTTCTTATATTGCAAGTAAATGTATATACCTTGGAGAAGATTTCTGTTGCTTGGAATGTCTCGCGCATGAAGGCAACCAATTCAATGATACCTCAGCATTTTCAGATAATAGAATTACCAATATTCCAGAGTTTGTCGCTTAGAGACCATCGAAGTACGGCTTTAGAGAGGCCACAAATGGTAGTTTTCATGTATGATGTGGTCAAGGAAGACCGTCTAGAAAAACGATAAATGACAACGAAACAGTTTTCATGGACAAAATCGCTCAACATGATAGTTTGTATCTTGATTTCATTATCGCCAACGCATAGTTTGCCCCAATAGTGAGTTGATCTTTCAGAAAACGAGACATGCACTGCAATCCACCCGGTCGTTTAAATCAGAGGCGGTGCGCAAATCTTAGAGCCTAATACTTGGCTCTACTGATTCCCGTAATTTTCTTTTCAATTTGTTATTTTTGCGTGTAATGGAAGAATGTATATAACCTGTGAAGAGATTTCGAACCGGAGGAACGTACTTACACCCCCGAGTTTAATAGAAATGGTTCATCAATACAGCAAGATCACACCACTCAAAAGCTCCGCTGTAATTGATGACTTCGTTGTACAAATTGGAGTTGAGATCAAAACTGATTTTGCAAGGACCATGAAGCCCTCCAGGTCACTGATATGAGCAAAGGCATTGAAGAACTCCGAAAATGATGCTATTGCGGGCTAGAAAGTAGCTGGAAACAAAAAGGATCCAAGATAATTGAGTCTCATCGTTGCTTCAATCTGAATATTGTTTGCATGATATCAGGCCTGTCAAACTCGGCAGGATTCATTCGCCCAGGTCAATCTGATACATCTCGGTATGCAACTTTGTATATTGTAGATGAACAAGACCGGGTAATCTCACCATTCCTTGTCCTGAAATGCCTCCCTTCGAACTTCTTCAGCAGGTATCAAAGTCAAGAGTTGAGGTTCGACAGATACCATTTGATGGCAGAATCCGTGATTGACGAAGTGATCATTCTATCAACTATAATAAAGTCTCTGGGATTAAATTATATATTAAAAGAATTATTTTTAATATATTAATATAATTAGTAATATCTTTATACCTAATAAGGGAATTTTAGTCCAGAGGGATTTAATTAGAGTTTTTAATTGAATATATATATTTTTTAATTATATCAAAATCTAAATATTATTATTTTAATATTATATTCATATTTATATTTAATAATAAGAAATTATTTTATTCTTATTTATTTTTAAATCAAAGATTCAATTTATTTAATTTTTATCTTTATTGTAGGTCGTAGGCTAATATATTAGTATTCGATATAAGTAGAATATAAGAAAAAATCAACTAATATTAGTTTATTTTGAGAAGTTGACTCAGGTTAACAACTAAAAAGCAATGAAAACACATGATATTTATAAATTTGAATATAATATTAATAATTCTTATTCTATATTCAAAAAGAAAAAGCTTTATTTTATACTTTTTTCTATTAATCTAATCTTTTCGCTTTTATTAATCTCTTATAAATCTCTTTCTAATTCAGCTATTTCTTTAGAATAAAGCTTTTATTTATATTTTTTATTTTATAATTTGTTTTCGGATTTATAATTGTTTTCATATATATATAACCATTTTTATATATATAATTGTTTTTATATATATAACTATTCGCTTTTTAAAAGTTTATAAATAATGATTATATAATTTGATTATATAATTTACTATTAGTAGATTATATAAATATAGAAATATTATATATATATTCAAAAAGATATATTTATTATATTATTTTTAATTAAAAACAATAGTTTTTTTTAATATATATTATCTTTTTAATTATTTATATATATATTTATATATTAATTTTATTAAAAACCTATTTTTTATAGGAAAAAAGTATTAATATATATTTTTATTAATTTTATTAAAAATCTATTTTATAGAAAAAGAATATTAATATTTTATAATAATATTTATTTATTTTTCTAATAATTATTATAATTTTGAATTATATTAATAAATCTTAATAATTTGATTTTTTCTAATAGTTTAATTAAATCATTAGTAATTTGATTTTTTATAGAAATCTATATTAGATCTAAATATTCTTTATTTATAAAATCTTTTATATAGTAATATTTAGTATCAATATATTTGTTTCTATTATAATATATAGGATTTTCAGATATAGCTTTAATTAATATATTATTTATATATAATAAGAATTTCTTTTATTTATATTAATTTAATTTCTATAAAATATATTTTAAATATATAGCTTTTTTAATAACTAAATTTATGGAAATTAATTTGGATTCTGTTGTATTTTGTACTATAATAAATTGTAATTTAATTCTCTAATTAATTGGATTATTAGTGAATAAAAATATATATTTATTAATAGATTTAGTAGAGCTTTTATTTCCTATATAATTTATATTATAATATTCTTTTATATAATTATTATAATTCTTTTTATATATTATTTTTAAGGTTTTAGTATTCTTTAAATATCTAAATATTCTTTTTATAGCTATTATATAATTATTATTAGAATTAAATATATATCTAACTAATTTTAATATAGAATAAGCGATATTCTATTTAGTTTTTAGAACTAAATAAAATAGTTTCCCTATTACTTTTTGAGTTTATTTTATTTTATTTAAATTAGCTTTATTTAGATTTATTTTAATATTATTTTTAGTAATTATAGATATAGCTATAGAGATATAATTCTTTAATTTTAGATCTTTTAGATATTTATTTATATATTCTTTTTAATATAATTTAATAAAATCTTTATTTAATTTTATTTGAATATTTAAATAGTCTTTTATTAAATCTAGATCTTTTAAATCTAAATAATTTTTAAGATTTTTTATAAAATCTATTGTTTTTAATTAAAAATAATATAATAAATATATCTTTTTGAATATATATATAATATTTCTATATTCATATAATTCATTAGTAGCGAATTATATGATTAAATTATATGATTATTGTTTATAAGCTTTTAAAAAGCGAATAGTTATATATACAAAAATAGCCATATATACGAAAACGGTCATATATATATAAAAACAGCCATAAATTCGAAAACAGATTATAAAATAAAAAATATAAATAAAAACTTTATTCTGAAGGAATAACCGAATTAGGAAAAGATTTATAAAAGATTAATAAAAGTGAAAAAACTAGATTAATAAGAAAAAGCATAAAATAAAACCTTTTCCCTTTAAATATAAAATAAGAATTATTAATATTATACTCAAATTTATAAATATTATATATTTTTATTACTTTTTAATTATTAATCTAAATTAACTTCCCAAAATAGATTAATATTAATTGATTTCTTTTTATATTCTATGTATATTGAATACTAATATATTAGTCTATAACCTATAACAGATTATAAGCTCGATATCTTATAAATACAATTAAATACAAACTTATACATATTGATATTTAATTTGAAAAAGTAAGGAAAAAATAAAATAAATTTAAAAATAATTAAAAAAATATTTGAAATTTAAGAATTTAATAAATTATATCTAAAATCCATTGAATTAATATATATTTATTTAATTTAAATACTATATATATTATCTAAACATTATATATACTAATATAAATATAAATCAACCTCGAAATTATATTCAAATTATATATCTATATATATATATAATAATATTAACACTATATATCACCAGATATATAATAGTTTCTTTACTATACATTACCAAATATATTAAAGTTTAAATATTACATCTCACCAGAAATATTAAACTAATTATTGTTTATATATAAATCCTTATCAACTAAAATATACATTTGCCAACCCTATATATATATTATATATATATCGTCGATTTATATATATATCTGCAAATTTTATATATATATTATCGATCTATATATACATCTATGAATCTAATATATACTATTGATTCTATAATATATATAGAATTAATTGAAAATTTTCTTAATTAAATGATAAAGAAATATAAAAGAATATTAAATAATAAAAAATATAATATAATTTAATAAAAAAAAAAGAGAATAATATATAAATAATATATATTATTATATTATATATATAATAAAAATTAAATATTATTTAATAGTTTAGAAAAATAAAAGTTAAGTTGAATTAGATTAATTAAATATATCAGATTCTAATTATAATTTAACTATATATTATAATCTAAATTCAAAAGTTGTTTTTAATAATTCTAATCTTACTATCAAAAAAGTCTAAAATCCTACATATATTCAAAATATTTTTATTAAAAAAGAATTAAATTCGAATATAAATCTAATTTAAATTGAAAATCAAAATATTAATTTAATATTTAAATTAATAAGAAAAAAAACTAAATAATTAAAATTATATTAAATCCCTATATTTGAAAATATATCGAATAATATAATATAAATTATATATCATAAATAAATCTTATAAATAAAAATATATTTATAAGAATTATTAAAAGATTTAAAAAGAATTTAAATAATAGAGAATACAAAGTAATTCAATATAAAAGTAAAAAGAAAATCTATAATAATAATAATTTTATTATTAAAATAAAATTTCAAATAACAGTTAAATACTATTCAAAAGTATAAAAAAACAAAATTTAAGTTGAATTAAATTAATTGAGTATTAAAAATTTAATATATAATATTACTATATTATATAATTATAATATAGAAACTATTATATTGAATTCTATATAACAAAATATTTGATCTCCTTATTATATAAGAAACATCACTATATTTCAATAAATAAATGTGAATTTGAATTTATTTAATTTTAAATCCAGAAATATCAATTTTATAAATAATATAATTAATAAGAAATTAGATTATTTAAATAAATACTAAATTCCTTATAATTATAGGTTTATATTAAAAAATATAAAGTAATTATTTTATATATATCTTTTTATATTAATATATATAAATATAAATATTTATTAATATATTAAGCTTTTTTAATCTATATTAATCTGTATCTCTAAGACTAAATCTAATTAAAGAATAAAACTAGATTTCTAGAAGCTATATATATATATATATATTATTTATAGTGGATTATATAATAATATATTTTATATAAAATATTTTAATTTAAATAAATTTATATATAAAGATTTATATAGATTTATATTAAGAGGTAATAGTTAAAATCTAATTATTTTTTAAAATAAAGCTTTATAAAAGCTATATAAAGATTCTAATTATATAATATTTATTATATTATAATAAAATATTTATAAAAATATATATAATATAAATATAAATTAAGAAATTAAATATATAAATTCTAAATTAAATAATTATTTTAATTATATAGAATAGTATATAAAATCTAAGTTCTTTTTAATAATTAATGGTTTTATATTTTATATAAACGATTTAGAAAAAGGCTTTAAAAAAAAATACTATTTTAAAGAAAATAATATATCTATTTTAAAAGAAATTTATTTAAAATATATTAAAAAAATGAAGGAATATAAAGATAAATCTAATAGAACCTTAGTAATTATAAATATAATAATTTCTATAAATTTAATTGAAAGATTTAAGGATAAAACTAATTTAAAAGAATTTTAAAATATTATAAATAAGATTTATAATGAAATTTTATTTGATATAATAAATCGATATTTTAATAAATTAATAGAATCAAATTATAATGATTTTAATATTATAAATAAATATACAAACTATATAATATTATTATATATATATTTAAAAGAATTAAAATTTGAATTACAAAAAGCTTATATAATATAAGTTATATTTAATGAATTAAATAAATCTTTTAATTTATTCAAATCTAAAAAAACCGAAGAATTTTTAAAAGACTTAAATAATAATAATAATATTGATTTAGATAAGCTAATATCTAAATTAATATTTGAAGAATTAAGAATAAAAGATTTTATAAAATCTAATAAAATTATAAAATTACAAAATATTATTTCAAATTATATATTTTGTAATAAAAAGGAGTATTTAAAGGAAAAGTATTTTAAAAAGTATTTAGAACTTTATAATAAAGATTATAAAAAAGCTAATAACTTATTTAAATATAGTAATAAATTAAATAATAAATTGTATAAAGTGATAAAAGAGTTAAATAATTTTAAAAAATTAAATAAAATTTATAATAAGAATAAAAATAATAAAAATTCTAATCAAAAATATAATAAAAATAATAAAAATTATAATAAAAATAATAAAAATAATAAAAATTATAAAAATAGCTTTAATATTAAAGAGATTAACTAGATTTCTCTAATAGATTATGAAATAGTATTAAGCTCTGAATATGAAAATAATATTATAATTATATTCATACTAACAAATTATATTAGTAGATCTAAAAATAATATTATAATAAATTCAGATGCTACAAAGTATTATTATTCAAATAAGAATTAGTTTATAAATTATAAAGAATATAAAGTTTTAAGATATATAAATATAGTTAATGGAGAATTTATATTAGTTTTAGGATATAGGGATATTTTTATTATTATAAATAATAATAAATTATTTATTTGAATAATAAAGTATATTTTATTATTAAAATCAATCTTAATTAGTATTAAATAAGCCGCTAAAAAGAGATGAATTAATAAAATATTATTTCTAAGAAATATTTATAAATTTTTAAATAAATTTTTAAATATAAAAATAAATACTAAATAAATTAATAATACTTTTTACTTAAAATATAATATAAATTATAATTTATTAAATTAAAATAAAAATATTATTTATAATAATAATAAAGATTCTAAAATAAATCAAATAAATAAATCTAAAAAGGGATTTAAATTTAAAAAAGAATTTAAATCTAAAATAAAATCAAATAATATAAATTTAGATTTATGGTATAAATATTTAAATTATATAAATAAAGATTATATTATAAAAATATTAGATTTAAAAGATTCTAAAATAGATTTAAATTATTGTGAAGTTTATATATATAATAAAATAACTTAAAATATTAATAAATCCCTTTCAAATTTGAAATTAAACAAATTTAATAAAATTAATACTAATATTTGTAAATTAATAAAAATATTAGAATTAAAAGAAGAAAAATATTTTATTATTTTTACTAATTAGGCTATACAAGGTATATAAGTATATTCTATAAAATATAAATCAAATATTTTTAATATATTAAAAGAAATATTTTATTTGATATATAATCAATTTAATATTAAAATAAAAACAATAAGATTAAATAATACTAAAGAATTTAATTCGAATTAATGGAATTTATTCGCTAAATCTAAAGATATTATATTAAAATATATAAACCCTCATTATTACTCCTAAAATAAAATAACCAAAAAATTAAATAGATATTTAATAAAAAAAATATTAATATTTATAAAAAATAAAAATCTATCAAAATTTCTATAGTCTTATATATTAAAGGGAATAGTTTATATTAAAAATAGATATTATAATAAAACTATAAAAAGCTTATTTTTTAAATTATTATATAATAAAGAATTTAATATAAATTATATTAGAATTCTAGAATTTTTTAAATATATATTAAAATATAAAGAAAAAAGAGATAATAAATTTAATTATAAATCAGAAAAAGAAATTTTAATAGAATTTGAATTCTTGAAAAATTTATTATTTTATATCTTTAATAAAAATAAAATAATAAGTTCAAGTGATTTTATTATTAAACAAGATATATTATATTATAATAATAATATTAATAATAATTTTATTAAAAAAAATCTATTAAAAAAGTTAAAAGAAAACTTTAATTCTAATGATTAAAAAAAAAAGGTAAATATATATAATAATATATATAAAAATTTAAATAAAAATAATAATTTAAATAATTTAAATATTAATAATAAAAGCAGATTAATAATTGAAATATTATTTAATTCTAATTTACCTACTTTTATTAAGCAATTTAAGTATATATAAAGAATAGAACTACAATTAGATATATATAATTTTGCTTATTTGTAATATATAAAACTAGAAAATCAAAATTATAAATTTAAATTAAATAATATTAATAATAATCAATATAAAAAAAAAATATTATTATATTTTAATATAAAAATTAATAAAAAAGTAATAATAAAAAGGCTTTATAATAAAAATTTAATAACTTCTAAAATATATTTATAAGCTATAAATTCTAATCAAAAAGAAAACTAGAAAAAGGCTATAAAATATAAAATAAAAACTCTAGAAAAGAATAATATTTAAAATATTATTAAAAAGAATAATAATATAAAAAAGTTAAATATTTTAAAAATTAAATAGATTTATAAAATTAAATATTTATCTAATAATAATATTGAATTTAAAGTTAGATATATAGTTAAAAAGTTTGAATAATTATATGAATTAGATTATTTAAATACTTTTGTTAGTATAATAAAACAAATAATCTAGAAATTAATATTTATATTAATAATAAATAAAGGGTAGTATATATATAAAATAGATATAATATTAGCTTTTGTATAGGAAGATATTAATAAAAATATATATATCAAAGCCTTTGAAATGTATCAAAATAAAGATATAATATTAAAGTTAAATAAAGCTTTATATGAATTAAAACAATCTGCTAAAATTTAATATACTATATTAAAAAGTATATTAAATAAATTAAATTTTATTAATATAAAAATAGACAAATATATATTTATAAATAAATATTTGAAATTAATATTGAATATATTCATTGATAATATTACTATTATAAATTCTAACAAGGTTTTAATCAAAGATTTTATAAAAAATCTTAAAAATTATTCAGATTTAAAAAATTTAAATCTAATAAAAGATTATTTAAATATTCAAATAAAATTAAATAAAGATTCTATTAAATTATATTAAGAAGAATATATAGATAAATATCTAAAAGATTTAAAACTAGAGAATTATATCTTTATAGCTATATTTATAATTACTAAAAATAATATTAAAATAAATCTAAATAAAGTTAATTTAAATAAAATAAAATGAACTTAAAAAATAATAGAAAAACTATTTTATTTAATTCTAGGAACTAGATAGGATATTATTTATTCTATATTAAAATTAGTTAGATATATATCTAATTCTAGTAATAATTATATAATAATTATAAAAAGAATATTTAAATATTTAAAGAATATTAAAATCTTAAAAACAATATATAAAAAGAATTATAATAATTATATAAAAGGATATTGTAATATAGATTATATAGAAAATAAAAGTTTTATTAAATCTATTAATAAATATATATTTTTATTTGTTAATAACTCAATTAATTGGAGAACTAAATTATAATCTATTATAATATAAAATATAATAGAATCTAAGCTAATTTTTATAAATTTAGTTATTAAAGAAACTATATATTTAAGATATATTTTATAGGAATTAAATCAATATAAATAAAAGAAATTTCTATTATATATAAATAATATATTAGTTAAAGTTATATCTGAAAATCCTATATATTATAATAAAAGTAAATATATTGATATTAAATATTATTATATAAAAGATCTTATAAATAAAGGATATTTAAATCTAATATGGATTTCTATAGAAAATCAAATTACTAATAATTTAATTAAATCATTAGAAAAAATCAAATTATTAAGATTCATTGATATAATTTAAAATTATAATAATTATTAGAAAAATAAATAAATATTATTATAAAATATTAATACTTTTTTTTTATAAAATAGATTTTTAACAAAATTAATAAAAATATATATTAATATTCTTTTCCTATAAAAAATAAATTTTTAATAAAACTAATATATAAATATATATATAAATAATTAAAAAGATAATATATATTAAAGGGAACTATTGTTTTTAATTAAAAATAATATAATAAATATATCTTTTTGAATATATATATAATATTTCTATATTCATATAATCCATTAATAGTAAATTATATAATCAAATTATATAATTATTATTTATAAGCTTTCAAAAAGCGAATAGTTATATATACAAAAACAACTATATATACAAAAACAATTATATATATATAAAAACAATTATAAATCTGAAAACAAATTATAAAATAAAGAATACAAATAAGAGCTTTATTCTAAAAGAATAACTAAATTAGAAAAAGATTTATAAAAGATTAATAAAAGCGGAAAAACTAGATTAATAGAAAAAAGTATAAAATAAAATCTTTTCCTCTTAAATATAGAATAAGAATTATTAATATTATATTCAAATTCATAAATATCATGTGTTTTCATTGCTTTTTAGTTGTTAATCTGAGCCAGTTTCCCAAAATAGATTAATATTAGTCGATTTCTTCTTATATTCTACGTATATCGAATACTAATATATTAGCCTACGACCTACGACAATTATAAATAATATTCTTATTTTGATTTAATAAATCATAATTTATATTATATTTTAAATAGAAAGTGTTATTAATCCATTTAACATTCGCTTTTATATTTAAAAATTTATTTGAAAATTTATAAATATTTCCTGGGGATAATATTTCACTAGCCTATCCCTTTTTAGTAATTTGTTTAATATTAATTAAGATTAATTTTAATAATGAAATATGCTTTATTATTCAAATGAATAATTTTTTATTATTTATAATAATAGGAATATCCCTATGCTCTAAAATTAATATAGATTCTTTATTAACTATATTTACGTGTCTTAGGACTTTATATTCTTTATAATTTATAAACCAATCCTTATTTAAATAATAATACTCTATAACACCTAAATCTATTATAATATTATTTTTAGATCTATTAATATAATTTATTAATATAAATATAGTTATAATATTATTTTTATATTCAAAGCTTAATGCTATTTCATAGTTTATTAGAGAGATCTGATTAATCTCTTTAATATTAAAGCTATTTTTATAACTTTTATTATTTTTATTATTTTTATTATAATTTTTATAATTTTTATTATATTTTTAATTAGAATTTTTATTATTTTTATTTTTATTATAAATTCTATTTAATTTTTTAAAGTTATTTAACTCTTTTATTATTTTATATAATTTATTATTTAATTTATTATTATATTTAAATAAGTTATTAGCTTTTTTATAATCTTTATTATAAAGTTCTAAATACTTTTTAAAATACTTTTTCTCTAAATACCCCTTTTTATTATAAAATATATAATTTGGAATAATATTTTATAATTTTATAATTTTATTAGATTTTATAAATCCTTTTATTCTTAATTCTTCAAATATTAATTTAGATATTAGTTTATTTAAATTAATATTATTATTATTATTTAGATTTTTTGAGAATTTTTTAATTTTTTTAGATTTAAACAAATCAAAAGATTTATTTAATTTATTAAATATAATCCATATTATATAAGCTTTTTGTAATTCAAATTTTAATTTTTTTAAATATATATATAATAATATTATATAATTTGTATATTTATTTATAATATTAAAATTATTATAATTTGATTTTATTAATTTATTAAAATATCGATTTATTATATTGAATAAAGTTTTATTATAAATCTTATTTATAATATCCCAAAGTTCTTTTAAATTAATTTTATTCTTGAATCTTTCAATTAAATTTATAGAAATTATTATATTTATAATTGTTAAGATTCTATTAGATTTATTTTCATATTTCTTTATTTTTTTAATATATTTTAAATGAATTTCTTTTGAAATAGATATACTATTTTCTTTAAAATAGTATTTTCTTTTAAGGTTTTTTTCTAAATTGTTTATATAGAACATAAAACTATTAGCTATTAAAAAAAGCTTAGATTTTATATATTATTCTATATAATTAAAATAATCATTTAGTTTAGAATCTATATATTTGATTCTTTGATTTATATTTATATTATATATATTTTTATAAATATTTTATTATAATATAATAAATATTATATAATTAGAATTTTTATATAGTTTTTATAAAGCTTTATTTTGGAAAGTGATTAGATTTTAGCTGTTATCTTTTGATATAAATCTATATAAATCCTTATATATAAATTTATTTAAGTTAGGGTATTTTTATATAAGATATATTACTATATAATCCGTTATGAATAATATATATGTATATATATAGCTTCTAGGAACCTAATTTTATTTTTCAACTAAATTTAATCTCAAGGATATAGATTAATATAAATTAAAAGAGCTTAATATATTAATAAATATTTATATTTATATATATTAATATAAAGAGATATATATAGAATAATTACTTTATATCTTTTAATATAAATTTATAATTATAAGGAATTTAGTGTTTATCTAGATAATCTAATTCCTTATTAATTATATTATTTATAAAATTGATATTTCCGGATTCGAGATCAAATAAATTCAAATTTATATTTATTTATTGAAATATAATGGTGTTCCTTATATAATAAAGGGATCAAACATTTTATTATATAGAATTCAATATAATAGTTTTTATATTATAATTATATAATATAGTAATATTATATGTTGAATTTTCAATACCTAATTAATCTAATTTAGCTTAAATTTCATTTCCTTATGCTTTTGGATAGTATTTAATTATTATTTGAAATTCTATTTTAATAATAAGATTATTATTATTATAAATTTCCTTTTTACTTTTATATTAAATTGCTTTATATTCCCTATTATTCAAATTCTTTTTCAATCTTTTAATAATTCTTATAGATGTATTTTCGTTTATAAAATCTATTTATAATATATGATTTATATTATATTATTTAATATATTTTTAAATATAGTAATTTGATATGATCTTAATTATTCGGTTTTTTTATTATTAATCTAAATATTAAATCGATATTTTAATCTTTAATTTGAATTAGATTTATATTCGAATTTAATTCTTTTTTAATAAAAACGCTCTGAATATATATAGGATTCTAGGCTTTTTCAATAATAAGATTTAGATTATTAAAAACAGCTTTTGAATCTAGATTATAATATATAGTTAAACTATAATTAGAATCTGATATATCTAATTGATTTAATTTGGTTTGGCTTTTGTTTTCCTAAGCTATTAAATAGTATTTAATCCTTATTATATATATAATATAATAATATATATTATTTATATATTATTCTCTTCTTTTTTTATATTGAATTATATTGTATTCCCTATTATTCAATATTTTTTTATATCTCTTTATTATTTAATTAAGGAAATTTTCAATTAATTCCATATATATTATAAGATCGACAGTATATATTAAGTTTATAGACATATATATAAATCAATAATATATATATTATATATATATAGAGTTTGTAGATATATATATAAATTGATAATATATATATAATATATATATAGAATTAGTAGATGTATATATTTGTTAATAAGGGTTTGTATATAGGCGATAACTAGTTTAATACCTCCAGTGAGATATAATATTCAAGCTCTAATGCACCCAGTGATATATAATGAGGAAACTACTATACACCCAGTAATATATAATATTAATATTATTATATATATATATATAGGCTTATAACTTAAATATAATTTCAAAATTGATTTATATTCGTATTAATGTATATAATACTTAGGTGATGTATGTGGCGTTTGAATTGAATGAATATATATCAACTTAATAGATTTTAAATATAATTTATTAAATTCTTGAATTTCGAGTGTTTTTTCAATTGTTTTTTAAATTTATTTTATTCTTTCTTTGTTTTTTCGAATCGAATATTGATATGTATAAGCTTATATTTAGTTGTATTTATGAGATACCGGGCTTATAACCTATCGTAGGTTGTAGACTAATATATTAGTATTTAATATAAATAGAATATAAAAAGAAATCAACTAATATTAATCTATTTTAGGAAGCTAGCTCAAATTAATAACTAAAAAGCAATGAAAACACATAATATTTATGAATTTGAGTATAATATTAATAATTCTTATTCTATATTTAAAGAGAAAAGACCTTATTTTATGCTTTTTTCTATTAATCTAATCTTTCCACTTTTATTAATCTTTTATAAATCTCTTTCTAATTTAGTTATTCCTTTGGAATAAAGCTCTTATTTGTATTCTTTATTTTATAGTCTATTTTCGGATTTATGGCCGTTTTCATATATATATAGCCGTTTTTGTATATATGATCGTTTTTGTATATATGGCTGTTCGCTTTTTGAAAGCTTATAAGCGACGATCATGTGATTTGATCATGTGATTCGCTATTGGTGGAT
>PQXH01000180.1:0-91196 GCA_004786125.1 Botrytis tulipae
CCCAATGGGGAATGACAGACGCAATAATAATTTTTCTTTATTATAATATTGATTTGAAATCAATAAAGAAAGTGATTTCAAATCAATATTGATTTCAAATCAATATTGATTTCAAATCAATATTTTCACGTACGCCACCTACGTATTATAGGCCGTACAGGGGGTTGGAAAAAGCATAAATAAGTGGCTTGGGTCCCTGTATTAAGATCTTATTCTAGTACCCACTTTTATATGTATACAATATTACATAATACAATATCAATTCAAAGTCTAATAATAGTGAATCTATAAATATATTCTACAAGCCTAAGCTTCTCCTATAGTACTATTATAGTACTACTCCCAATACAGCCTAGCCTCAGCCTAGCCTTTCTTCTTACTAAGCGCTTAGCCTTGCAATAATAATATACTTAAAAAGCTCTTGATTCATAGCTTTTATATTTATTTAATACTAATATTTAATACCTATCCTTTCTTTAGTTCTTAATATACTTATTAAAATATTTTAATTATTCTAAACCTGTCTCATTGTTTATCTATTTATTAGATATAAATTTAATAATCTAATTCATAGGAATATTGATTTCGATATATCAATTGAAAAGATGAATCTATTTTTAAATTACTAGAAATAGGGGTATAATTTCATCTTTTTTATTGCTATATATAATTACTATAGTCTATTTTTTATTATCTAATTATATTATCTTGCTTCTACTATTTCGTTTAGTATTAATTATAATTATTTCGGAATATATTATATTTATTATAAAGTTTGTTTTATTGAAATTGTAGAAATTACTATTCAAAATACTATATTTCGTTTATATATTTGTAATTAATTAAAACCACTTTTTAATAAGCTTAGAATCTTTATAAAAAGCTTTTTGAAAGTTATAAATACAATTAAAATATATCTTTAATTCAATTTGATGTTTTATAAATCAATATACTCAAAGCTTTTTAATACAATTTGCATTTCTCAATTCGAGAATATGATTTACTATATCTTTTATATTTCTTAATTTGAATGGAAAACCTTTTGAATTTATATCAAAAATATATTGAATAATTACTTTTTTTTTTAATTCTATAATATTATAATAATTTGTTTAAGTTTTTGTATAAGGTAATAAATTATTCATTTTATATTGAAAAGTTGTATAAAAGATATTATAAAGTTTAGAAGCTTTTTAAATACTTAGTTTTTTATTTTTATAAATAGTTTTAATAATAAGAAAAATTCGGGCTTTTTGATTAATTAATTTTATAATAATTGATTAATAAATCGCATATAGAAGTTGAAGATATGAATTAAGGGAAAAATGGTTTATTTGATGATATGGCCTACTCGATGATAAACCACGTTAACTTTATATTGAATGACTATTGATTTGAATCAATTCAAAGCTCCGAATATCGCGATTCAAACAGGGAATCTCAGTACGAATGCTACGTGGCTTGAAGAGCAGCTTGAATTGTATCACGAGAAAAGGGAAGGTGAGATCTCATTTTCCATGATCATTCGAGGTATATAGCCATACTAACAAACTATCAGGGCCTTTCACAACCGCCTCAGCAAACGTCTTTGCTTTCCTCCCTCTCGCTACAATCCTAAATGGCTCTTCCCCATCCACCCTTTCTACCCTCCAATCTCTTTCCCAATCCACAAATTTATCCCAGTACCTCCTCCCATCTACCCCTCCTTCCGTTCTTGCCGGGTACAAACTCCAACATCAAATCCTCGCATCCAATCTGCTCTCCAAAAATACCTCTCACGTGGAGATGATCGTCAGCGATGGTATCATTATCCCCGCCATGCAGCTCCCCTTCTCTCGTGGCCGCGTCTCTATTTCCTCAACCTCTGCTTTCGATTTCCCTGTCGTAAATCCAAATTGTCTTTCTCATCCAATGGATCTGCTTCAATTTACCCTCGCATTCAATTACACGCGTCTCATGCGTACTACTTCCTCTCTGCAAGCGATCAATCTCACAGAATCATATCCAGATTCGAGTGTAACAACCCAAGCAGAAATTGAGGAATATGTGAGGGAATCAGTAGCGACTGAAAATCATAATTCGGGTACAGCATCGATGTTGCCGAGAGAGTTGGGTGGTGTGGTGGACGAGGCATTGAGAGTTTATGGGGTGAAGGGGTTGAGAGTAGTGGATGCCAGTGTGATTCCAATGATTGTTGGAGCGCATTTGCAGGGGACTGTGTATGGAGTTGCGGAAAAGGGCGCAGGGAAGATCTTGGAGGATGCATAGGGTTGTTAATACTTCTGTTTCGGGCACGGTCTTAGATTTTAATGTATCCCTCAGGTACCCATGTGAGGTTTGGCACAGCACTAGATCAGATTTCAATACAGCAAAATATTAGATTCACTTCAACGGAGACACACAAGGAGCATCCATTCCTCGTATATACCTTGCTGTTGATTGAAACCTGGTCTCCCAAGTTTTACAAAATTGAATAAACTGTTCGAAGAGTTCAAGGTAATTCCACCGATGTCTAAATTCAAGGTCATACATAGTAGGACATACATAAACTCTCTACAAGTAGCCTTCAGAATTCAGAAGCACAAATGACAATAAGTTCAAAAGACCGCCTCAGTAGTATCAAACGAAACAAAGACAGCAAAACAGTCAGTGACAACACTTGCACTCAATTGCGTTCCTTCCGTCTCCCTCGCCAATAAAGCCGTACAAATTCTTTCTTGGCTAGCTGGGATCACAATGCGTATCAGCGACAGAAATTAAGCACAAATTGTCAGCACATGTTGTTCCGCAAGCTCATCGTTTACTTTATTCTTGATTTAGAAAAGTTGCCAGTAAGCTCTCCCTTAAATAGTGTACTCGCGTCTTCTCTGATTCTGGTATTCGCTTGTTGTGTAACTTGAAAGTTTATGCAGTTCCACAGGACCAACGAGATCTCACCAGTCATCACTGCGTACCCTATGACTACTCGCATAACCAAATGACCTTTCTAACCTACTTAATTAAGCAAGTCTTAGACTTCTTTCTGATAGGTCTCCCCAAGCTCCGGCAAAACTAAGAAATAGATAACAAGTCTGGGAGATCGTGTCCATCTGCCTTCAAAAGTTCACCAGTTTCGATTCAGTGAAAACTTCGGGCTTGACACAATACAAAGTAAAATTTCTAAATGGCATATAATAACAACATTTGACAACAAGAATGAATGATTAGACAGCAGGAATAAACCGATCGCACACGCGACCCAGCGCTAGAGTCTCTGAAAGCCACTATCTTCCGCCAGGTTTAGATAGAATTGCGGTTCGTGACAAGAAGAGCGCATAGCCGCTACAGCCCAATTGCTTTCTCATGCCCAAGTACTCTAGGAGAGCTTGCAGAGGATCTAAATACTTAAGATCTAATAGACTAGATCTGACAGACTATGATACAGACTCCTCACATAGTGACTCATATCTCCTTGTTTGACGCATCCGCGTAGGAGTGAGTGAATAGTCTAGTAGCCGTCAATCCACCTCCACGGAATGCATCTAATCACAATTAGCTATCCGGAGCCGAAACATCTAATTATATAAATGCTGCGTCTGAATAGTTCTTCGTTTCCAGACATGAACATGAACAGATCATCCAATTTTTGTAAGGAAAACCGCGACGTCTCTGAGTTCAAGATCCACTGGCTTCCAAATAGTCAGTTGGGAATTCAAGATTCGGCGGGTATGATTCGAAGACCAAATAAAATAGTCACTGTAGTCAACAAGTATAATAACGATAGTAAAAAAAGCGAGCTTTCAGATGAAACTTGATGCATTTCTTGATCATTCAGAATTACCCACTAATTCCCGGAATTAAGGAACTTCGAGTGCGCTCTGAGAAAATACAGATGATAGAAAGGTGGTTGAATATTGAAGCACATATTTCCTTCTGGATAATGGTCAAGTGCTTTGTGACCACTACTAAATCTTCAAGTCAAAGGCTTTAAATAGTAAACCTTTTATCTAACAGCTGTCTTGTTGCATTCACAGATCCACCTCGACCTTCCAATACACTCATCGCAGTACATAATTCACTCCCCTGCCCCTGACTTGTACCCCGCTATACCCACACCCTTCATATCTAACTTCGCTAATCTCAAGCTGAAGTTACATAAGCAGAACTATGCGCGGGCCTATATAAACATTTTCTATCCTTTAATATGATCTTCAAAGCTATGGTAGAGTTGTTATCCACAGAGTTCCTAATACCACCCACCCACATCTTTTCTCATAACTATTGCATATCTCAATCATAGAAGAATATGATCCCCAAGAAGAAAACAAAACGACAGTAACACAAAAGTTTCGACAGTGAAAATGATCATTAGAATCCAATCTAGAGAAATTCATGACCATATCATTCTGATAAAATCAAGAAATCTTTTATGACAAACTCGAATGATGTGATGACTTTTAAAATCTGCACCTTAAACATTCTTCAATATCTCTTTATTCTGAAATTGTTATAAACCAAGTAGAGACTGAAGAGTGTGTTGTTTATATATGCCTCCGTCTTAATTTTGTGGATTCAAAACCTCTCCAAGTTTCATCAAAATATTCACTCTTCCCGACCTGTGAGTAAAAGCACCCTAGAATACGTATTCCAGAAAGAAGATATGAGAAAGCGCCTACCATCTCGAAGCGACTCCTCTACATCCCACATCTTTCCCCACTGTATAAATACAGCTTCACCAGCCCTCAAGATCCAACCAGCAAATCCTGCTGTTCTCCCGGGAAACTAGAATGCTGTCTGCTTCACTTCAAGAATAAACGGTGTGACATACACATGCCTGATTATTCATAGATAGCCATTAGATAATCAGCACATCTGGTACACCAGTATAAAACACAAGATACGATCCAACATGGAAGAACGGCTCTCAAACAAAGACAGCGCAAAAAGTAATCGACGACACAGAAATATTCTCGCTACCAGTAAGATATGGTGCAAAGTAGGTACCGGAAGATGGCAACAAGAATGGAAGATTCGCCTACTATATACCGCTGCCGCTGTGCCTTAACGACTGGAAACTGTAGACTTTTTTCTGAAAATATTGTCGAGGGTATGATTCTAAGCGAAGGGTTTGCACTTCTGATTGCAGTCCTTGGTGATGTAGAAGCCATGAGAATTAACATAAAGCATGCGTTCTCGTATGGCTCCACAAGTTCGTGGGTTTATAGGGTGGTATAATCTCGAGAGAAAGTTCACAAGATATCGAGCACTGTCCGAAGAAATACATTAAGGATATTTTCCTGCCCATGGCATTTCTGAGTGATTTTTATGACCTCTTGCCCCTAGGGACTTGAAAAATCTAGCCCATGACAGTATTCCATTGACCCCAGGCGGCAAGCGACACTTGTTATAACTCAAGCGCTCATTCCACCAGCTCCATGATAAACTGCCCCAGTAACATAGGAACTTTCTTCACTCAACAAGAAGGCAATGATTGAAGCCATTTCCTCTGCAGTGCCGAGTCTTTTCAAGACAATAGAATCATACTCCCCCTCCTGTACATGAGTTTTTCGAGCGTGCCCCATCATTGGTGTGTCGATTGGGCCAGGAGCTAAAGCATTTACTCGTACATTCCTATCGCCGACTTCCATTGCGGCAGTACGAGTAAGCCCAATAACTCCATGTTTACTAGCGACATAGGGTCCTATTTTCGCAAATCCTGTATTGAAGCACTTCGTATGAGCACAAAATCAAACGTCTTGATGTGATGAGAATGACTAACCGTGCGTCCCGGCAATGGAAGATACATTGACAATACTTCCACCATTTTCAATTTTTGAGAGCTCAGCCCTTAGAGAGTACATCATACCGGTTAAATTGACCGCAATGATTTTGTCCCATTCCTCGTCTTCTAGATCTTGGATCTTCCTTACACCATGGTGTTTACCAATAACCCCCGCACAATTGGCAGCACCATCAAGTTTCCCAAATTCATTCACAATTTCATCAATCCAGCCTTCAACTGATTTACGATTTGAAACATCGACTATGGAGCCCTTAACTTGTGAGGGGAAACTACCCTCCAGGGCATTTTCAAGAGATGCATTGGATATATCACCGATGCATATGATGGCACCACGTGAACTGAGGAGCTTGGCTGTAGCAAGACCAATTCCCGATGCACCACCCGTGATGGCGATTACCTTGCCTTTCATCGACATGATGGTGGTGTTGAGCTATTAGTTTTATCGGTGGTGGTGTTTGCAAACAGGCTGGATATTGATAAAATGGATGGTGGGAACGAGGAAGTGACACTTAAGAACCAAAAAAGTAGGATTACCAGATGAGGGGTTGTCACCACAGAGGGATGTAACCTTAAGTAATAGTGGGCACTAAGCTATCCATGGCTGCTCAAAATGCCAGCTGAAATGAGTCAAAGAGAATTATCACGAGATTCGCATTGGCTTCGATTAATACCACGCCGAGTATGAGTAGGTAGGTAGCTAAGGAAAGAATTGACTCAGATGATCTTCCCGTACTCCAAGTTGGATATTATATCTGTACCCACCTAGGTAGGTAGGTAGTCTTTGGTTCATGTGTTCGACAAGATGCAGCAACGTATTGAATAGTCGGCTCTTCCAAGCGGCCGACTAGTCCCTGACTATCAACTCATACTCTTAGATTTGAAGGTTGTCGTCTGAACCGATTCTAAGACATGTTGGCGGTGTTGATGGTGTTGGTGATGGTTGAAGGTAGCTCAATTTCCACGGTTGAGAGCCCCACCCCGTGGGTCTTTGGACAAGCATAACTTTATGGATAATCTTCATAAAATCACGTAGAGTTATGCAAATAACGCTAGCCCCCGCATTTCCCGTCTCATGACAACATACTAGAACGTAGAACGTAGAACGTAGAACAGGGGAAAAGGTTAAACTAAAAGATGGAGCCGGTCGTTTCGTACCTTGAATCGAGTACCAAGGCTCCTTCCTACCTCCCTCATGTTAATAAAGAGTAAGTTTGGTCTCATGATTGTCTTTCCATGAGAACAAAGCTCAGTAAGCAATACTTTCTCATCGTTTTCCATCATCAAACTATTTACCATTCTTCATCATATGAAGTCGGAATCGTTCGTGAATGTTTATATATTATTTGGATTCTTCATTCCTTCTTGACTCTTTGGAATTGTCTCTTTTGATGGCACTTTGATGAATACGAGTACATACATATATGCACGCAACATAACATATCAACCATGCGTTGGACAAATTACCTTCAGGCTGCATCTGCAATAGCAGCGACGGTCGCACAAGCTTCTACATTGACCCCGCCAGTGATACCATTAATTGTTCGAAATCCATATTTGAGTGCTTGGTTAGGACATGCAAGAGAGAATCCATGGGAACATTGGCCTATATTTTGGACAGGTCAAGAGGTATAGAATCGAAGAAGATCTCTCCGCCATTAAAGTCTAGTTACTAAGATTCTTACTTGATATAGATTGGGTTCTCTGTACTTGCCTCAGTACCAGGCGCTGATACTGTTTATCCATTATTGGGTAGACCTCACGATTCATTGAGTAAATCCGGCGATAGGTAAGTTTTGAAGCTATTGACATTCAATGTTGAATTGCAAACAGCGACTAATTCATTTATAGTTTCAATGTATCGTATCCGACATTCCTAGGTGCTACTTTTGATGCGTCGACTACAAACCTCACTTATAATATTCCGTCGCCCTCTAAATCCCAAGAGCCACTCGAAGTCGTTTTATCATTTCTATCTCCAATCACACCAACCTCTACTTTCCGACAATCAATACCTGCGGCATACTTAACTGTGCATGTCACCGGAGATTTCGATCTCGATGTATACCTGGATATAAATGGATTATGGGTTAGTGGCAATAGGGCCAATGCCATTGATTGGTCATTCAGTCAGAGTGAACCGGAGAAGGATAGCAAAGATCCACCACTAAAGATCTGGAAAGCCAAGAGAGTAGTTGAGCAACTGTTCACTGAATGGGGTGACCGTTCAGAATGGGGACAATTACACTTCATAGGCCCAGCTGATGCCAACCATCAAGCTGGTACGTCTGGTATACTACGAACCAACTTTTCACGAAGCGGGAAATTACAAAACACTGTCGACACCAACTTTCGAGGAATTATGGATGAGGAACCAGTCTTCGCATTTGCCTATTCATTCAAGCTCAATTCTACTTCTAATTCCACTTCTGCTGAGAGTGGGAAAACTTACGCCAGTGCTCTCTTTACCATTGCACATATTCAAAATCCTGTCATTCAATTTGCTTCCGCTCGAGGCTTGACAGCCATGCGTCCATTGTGGGCTTCGTATTATCTCGAAGCCGATGACTTGCTTGAATACCATTATAAAGACTTTCAAACAGCCTTCAATCTCGCAAGCAACTATTCGGATCAACTTGCGATTGATGCTCTACAATCTGGTTCTGAAGATTACAAGGACATCCTCGCGCTCAGTGCACGTCAAGTATTGGGTGCTGCTTCTTTTGCTGGTACTCCTGATAATCCTGTTATTTTCTTCAAGGAAATCTCTTCTGATGGAAACATGAACACTATTGATGTCATTTACCCCGCTTTCCCATTCTTCTTATATACCAATCCTAGATGGTTGGCGTACATGCTGGAGCCTTTGATCGAACACATGCTCAGTGGTCAATATCCAAATGATTACGCCATGCATGATCTTGGTTCATCATTCCCTAATGCAACAGGACATCCTGACGGTAGAGATGAATACATGCCCGTTGAAGAATGTGGTAATATGCTCATCATGGGTTTGGCATTGGTCAACTCACTTAAATATGACACCAAGCCAGCAAGCGTCTGGTCCAATCAAGGTGATCACAAAACTACTCAATTCATTGAAAGTGCCTTCCCACTTTTTGTCGATGCAGATGGTATGGATGATAGTGTTGGGGGTCCCATCGAGGCCAAGGGTGAAAAGCAAGCAAGAAAATGGGTCAAGAAATCATACAAACTATGGAAACAATGGACAGGGTATTTGGTCAGGGAAACTCTCATCCCTAGTAATCAATTGTCAACCGATGACTTTGCGGGGTGGTTAGCCAACCAAACAAATCTGGCACTGAAAGGTATCATAGGAATCAAGGCTATGAGCGAGATTGCTGAAGTGGTTGGTGAAACCGAGGATGCTGTCTTCTACCGCAATATTTCCGAAACCTACATCAAACGATGGGAGGATGAATTCGCCTTTTCCAGGGATGGAACTCATGCTAAATTGGCATATTCTTGGTATGGATCATGGACCATTCTATACAATCTGTTTGCAGATTCATTACTTTGTTTCCACATCCCATCAAGCTCCTCATCTACTCCAAGCATTGGAAACGGTCAAAAACCTATCACTCTTCCTGACCAACAAACTTCAAAGACCGGATTTGTAAGTGACAAGGTTTACAAACTACAGAGTGATTGGTACCACTCAGTTCGACAGAAGTACGGTTTACCTCTTGATAGTCGCCATCTTTATACCAAAAGTGATTGGGAATTCTTTGCAGTTTCAGTTGCTAGTAAGAAGGTTCGCGAAGAAATTGTGGACTCAATTGCATTATGGGTCAATGAGACTACAACAGGTATGTAATTCTGTATTGGCAAGCAAATCATATCTAAGTCTAACATCACCACAGATAAACCACTTACAGATTTGTATGACACTGAGGGAACTGGCGGGTTCCCAGGTATTGAGTTTAAAGCTAGACCAGTTGTTGGAGGACATTTCGCATTTTTAGCATTAGAAAGAGCATGTGATGGAAAGGCCGTTGCTGCATTAGACTTCTTGAATGAAGATGAGAAGTTGGACGTATCTGAAGAAGAGATGATGCATAACGAAGAATTGTAGATTATGGGAATATCATTGGTAGTCAGATTTCTAGATATCCTTAACATATGAGACTGGTTAAAACCAGGGAAAAGAAAGCACTGCAGGCAAATGCATTTCCTTACCACTGAAAGTTTCATGGAGAGGCTTATAAATAGAACCAATAAGAATGCTGTTGACGTATACTGCAATAGGATGTACTATCATTGATTCGCGTTCCTTGATTTCTCCGCTATTCAGCTTTACGTGCAGTACCCTGACCTGGCTGGTGGTAATAAATAATGTTTATAGGAAGGATTATCAAGTAAGATCTTACAAAGATTGATATGATTGACATACGTATACACATATGACATCAAATGTTAGGCACAGTAAAACTTAAAATCATCCGTATAATTGATTTGATATACTTCTCCCACTCCTACGCATAAAGGCCTATCGTAGACCTACCAGTGATACTTCATTTCATCAAACAAAGAAAATCACCTCCTGTTGCTTGTAAAACCGTACCTGATCGATAATTGATACATACCTACCGGTACGCTGCCAGGTAAAACCTGATACCTGATACGGCAAATTATTTGTTTTCAGCTTCACCGCGTTATTTAGCTTAGCCGCTGTCGGTTAGTGTTAGCGCTAGGCCCAATTTTAAATTCGCGACAACTTCTTTTACCTGACGATCCGACCTTAACGTGCCTCTTCCTTTCAACAACAACTTTCTTCCCATCTTGTTTCTTTATTAATCCATTACTCCCCATCAATAGTATCAAATATTTGCATTCCTGCAATCTCATTTGATATTATTCTTTCTCTTTTCCACAGGTCTTGAGCGTTTACAGAGCTCGAAAATTTGTTTGCGACAGCTCCAGCTTTCAAATCAACAAAACACACCAACCCTTTTTTTAGCCTATTTCGTGTTTTCGTCCTACAATAACACATCATCATCATCATGACTTCAACTATGGATTATGAGAACGAGAATGGCACTCGTTACGAAGGTATTTATTTCCATTCTTTTGCATGTTTTGAAGCTTTTCTTGATAATTTTGCATCCGTGTACTAATTGATTTTCTTCACTTTTAGATGAGGCTCCTCGTTACGAGCGTGATCGCAGCGCATCTCCTCGTCCAACCCGTCGCAATGACAGCCCACGTGGAGGACCTCGCCGATCTGCTTCCCCAGACAGAAATGGTCGTGCCGATGAGCGGTTAGTTCATTTGATTACGAATCACACGATAGCATTTTCTGACAAATAATCACAGCAGCGGACCTAAGAATGATCGCGGACCAGGACCTCAAGATGATGGTGCTGTTAACCCAGGTTCTAACCTTTTCGTCACTGGTATCCACCCACGTCTTCTCGAAGAAGAGGTTTCTCGTCTTTTCGAGAAGTATGGTGATGTTGAGAAGTGCCAAATTATGCGCGATCCTCACACCCGTGAATCTCGTGGCTTCGGTTTCGTCAAGATGATCACTTCTGATCAAGCTGATGCTGCTAAGGAAGGCCTTCAAGGTGAGGTCATCGAAGGCCGTACTTTGAGCATTGAAAAGGCTCGTCGTGCTCGTCCTCGTACCCCAACCCCTGGCAAGTACTTTGGTCCACCAAAGAGAGGTATGTATCTAATTATTCTTTATTTTAACTACACAACTAACGCGTATACAGAGGATCCTCGTGGACCTCCTCGTGGCGGATGGGGTGGAGACCGTTACGATGATCGTCGCCGTGGAGGTGGATACCGCTATGAACCATATGGTGGTGGACGCTATGGTGGCAGAGACGACCGAGACCGAGGTTACAGCCGCCGTGATCGTGACGACTACAACGACGCTCCCCGTGGAATTGATCGTTACGCCGGACCCCGCGATGGTGGTGACCGTTACAGCCGCTCTGGTGATGACCGCCGCGGAGGTGGAGGAGGATACGAAAACCGTGATCGTGGATACGACAGAGGTGGTCGTGATGATAGACCAGCTCGAGACCCGGCTCCCGCTGCTGCCTATGGTGATCAAGCTCCTCGTGGAGATGCTCGAGAGCCATATGGAGGTAGAGCCTACGATGATGACAGACATTCCCGTCGTGAATATTGATTGCTAACCAACATAGGTGGTGAGCGTCCTGCTCGTTAAATCGTACGATCTCGAAGAACGCAGAAGACAGCTTTGGATCTGCGACTTTCATTGATGCGGGTGTACCTCCACTTGTGCTTCTCTTCTCGTTTGTTTTCATCATGGTCCAAGGCTTCGGGCAACGGAAAATGCCAAAAAAGTGCGCTGGTATACAAATGTTGCGGCGGAATTTCGAGCGAGAACACCGATTCCCTTTGATTTCATTTTACAACGGATGCTAGGATTTCTTTCATAATATTCAGGTTTTTCGGTTCGACGTACGGTCATTTGGGCGGAGTTTACAGCAAAGACGATCCTTTAGTATAGGGGTGCGTTCTTCCATGGGACATATCACTGGCTTTTTTCGATCAGCTCCCTCATCACCTTATGTCCTCCTTGTACCACTATTCAGTTGAGACTGAGTTTTTTATCGCAACCAATTTGCCACGGCCCTATACGCCTCGAAGATCTTGTCGACTTCGTTCGTCTTTAGTCGCCATAAACAAAAGAATTCGATACAACTCATACTCACACACTATAATACCCATGACAACATTACAAAAGAATATTTCGCAAAAAATGCTTTTTCGATACGTATTACATATTGACAGCAAGTTTCAACGTGCTCGTTAATTTCGAAAGAAGATTATTTTCGATTTCACTCAATGTCGCCCATAATGATAATTGCCACCTGTCGTGCTCGCCCCCAATCCGCCCTACTCACAAATTCACAATAGCATTCATTCAAACAAAGAAACACCCATCAATCCCATTTTATAGGCGACTAGTCGTAAAACAACCATGCCTATTGCAGCCATATCACATATATCGCAATGCCACCGAGACCAGTAATCGCTCAAAAACACTTGCATCCGGTCAAGATGCACTCCCATATTCGCAATTCTGAGACTATACGTAGTATCATTCTTGATGCAAACGGTGGTTATCATGAACACGAAATTATTCGCACAAAGCCATTCTTGTTGATGAAACAAGAATAAAGAAAAGAAAGATTTGAATTAAAGAAATGAAGAAAGAAAGGTAATTCTCCGAATAGTAGAGATAAAGAGCTGACTGATATTATCATGGTTTCTTGTAGGTAAATGTTGCGATTCGCTATTACATTCCTTCAAGTAAGGGAATGTGGAGTGGCGTTACGCAATGGTTGTATGATGTCTTACCTGAGAAAGTAAATCCCATGGATCGGTTGAGAAATTACATGGGTAATGGAGACACGAGCCATGGCATTACGGGAAAGTTCCCGTCGCTCTGACAAGACTATTTCCATCATGGCTGTCAAGAGAAAAGAAAAGTAGGTATTTGAAGGTTTGTGTTGTTGGGTGCATTTATTTTTACAATTGTTTTTGTTTAGCTGATGTTGCTTTTTATGTACTCTTGCGTTTGATGCCAGATGTGATTATGCAGGGTTGGGTTAAATGGGGAGGACAATGCGGAGTTGCGGAGGTGTGAAGGAAGTGGCCTATTGGATTAGTTCGTGCGACGTTGTCTTTTGGTAGGTAGTTGTAGAGGGATTTTTAGATTTTTAGTAATAGATAATAGCATGATTGTTTTCAATATCCACTTGCTGCTTTGATTGTGATGTCTTTGTTTATTTGAATGGAATAGTAAGTCTTGATATTAGGTACCTAGGTAATTACCAGTACCCTGCATTTCTTCTTGCTGTGAACAGAATCATTAAATTGATCGTATTGTCTGGTTCTCTGTATGCATTCATATCGTACTTTGTATTGTATTGTACGGTTCTCTCTATACACTCTCTCATGTGGTAGTAAATAAGGTATATATCAGTACCCTCTTCTCCTCTTCCGCCCCGAGGTTAAATAGATAGATATTCAGATGTGCATCCAGATGTGTATGTGTATGAGTTTTTGGAAACGCAAGGAAAGAAGGTGAGTAAAGAGATAGATGATTTCTGTTATGATGGATGGGATGAGTGATGGGATGAGTGATGATAGAGAGGGGAGATGAGAGGCAAAATCTAGATAGGACGTAGGTAATAGGTAGATAGGTAGGTATCCATGGCAATAAAAAAATGAATAGATGAACTAATCATCACATCATCACATCAGCACCAAGAATTGAAGAAATCACAAACACCTAGTAATGTAATCACGGGCAAAGTGGTCTGCGAGTGCAACGAAGATATTCATGTTGATTCAAAGATTTATACAATTCATCGCTATGCTATGCTGCTATCCTACTGTATGCAATATGATGCAATGTGATGCGATGCAATACTGTTTATTTATCTTCACACGAGACAACGCAACATATATATGGGTATCTTACGCCAAAACGGATCCATCTATTCAATGATTCCTCAAAGCCGCAGGCCGAAAGAATTCCTCAATCCTCGATGCCCTACTCAATCATACACTCTCACTGATTCATCTCATCACATACACTCTCCTGGAACAATTCCTATCTTCGCAATATTAGCATTTCTCCTTCCAAATCCGACAATCACAGTAAACCCCATTCATATCAACAAAGGGAAAAGAAAATGTAAAAAGGAATTAAAATCAGAGATGCACAAAGTGCTCGGTTGTATCGCCATAACGAGGTTCTTGAGGCCTCTCAGTAACACGGACCAATCTTGCTCATCATATTGTATGTTGAAGAGAGAAGTGAATTTGGATTGAGTGCGGTACTTACATTTGCTGAATAATGGGTATACGCTGGATGGTATAGCAAGGTCGATGATTATCTATACATCAATCAAGTTGAAGTACCTAGATAGGCATCAACATTATGTCTTCAAATCAGCTACAGAAGTAGCATGAAGACATACAACTTGAAGCAGTTGATGTGATGTTGTGTGAGTACAAGTTGAAGAAATTATTTTCTTGAAGAGATTTTATGGTGCGGGTCGCACAATCTCGCTTCTCATTTGTCAGGGCAACGGCCGACCCACTTATACTTTCAGACTCTACATCGTACAAAGTAAACCAACATGTTGATATTGAAAATGATTGATCAATATTGCCATCGCCGTTGTATAAAGTGATGTGATTCTGGCGATGGAGATTGTAAGCCCGAGCTGGATGAGAGCGTATTTGTAAGTTCCCAAGTGAAGGATTTCAAACTATGAATTTGTGTCAGTATATTGAGCAGGAGACATGAAGACGATTAAAACTTACCAATAATTCTCCCTGATTCCTCAATCTCTCTGAGATGTAACAAAATGCTCAAATTCCAGTACAAATTCATTCAGAAGAGGGTTGTAAATTCTCCCACTGCGTCTTTTGATAAAAGTCTACAACATCCTCATCCATAGCGATTTGTTCCCTGGAGTAACCTGTAACCGTAAGGCCCTCCAACGTCGTTGCCCGTGATAGAGCAACATATAATTGACCTGACTCAAAAATGTCTTTTCTTGATACCTCAACATGTTCCATTGTCATACCTTGACTTTTATGAATCGACAAAGCCCAGGCTAAAATAAGTGGTATTTGAGTTCTGCAAGCAAGATATCTATCTTCTACCGTTCCCATTAAAGTCTCCGATGAAACCGGCGCAATTGCAGTTGTTTTACCATGCGTAAACTTCACAACAGGTCTCCAAGGGTTCTTCTCAATAAAATGGTTCATTTGAACTTGTCGCCAATCTGCATGGTCACCCTGGATTACAGCTGCTGGCCATTTTTGTGCATTTACGAATCCGACTATTGTACCCTGAGAACCATTCACCAAGCCACCTTTTTGCTCTTGGTTGTGAAGTAAAACTACTTTCGCACCAACTTTCAGCGTCAACCTTTTGGGAAAACGATGATATTCCGATATGGCGAATTTGTATTCTTCCATCTTCCTGTTAATGTCGTGCTGACGCAGATAATCAAGCTCATTTCGATAGAGTTGACATGAATCATCAAGGGCTTCCCACACCTTTGCTTCTGATTTTATCAGATCCAATTGAGAATCATTGAACCTGCCAACATCAAACCGCTTTGCCATGAGACGTATAGGAAAAGCATTGGGTGGAAGCACCTTTGGACGTACCAAATCATGCCATTCTGCGTCACTCAAGTCAACACCATTGCGAACTTTGTTTAACAGGTCTTTGAACTTCTCGTCCTTCTGTCGATGAATTTGCTCTAACTTGACATGTCTAAACTTAAGCTGTTTCCACACGGGAGCATTGAATGCCCATTTATCACCCGGCTTGAAAGGGATGTTATCTGAACGATCTTTGCATAGATTACTCTTACAAACACGGTCAAATGTCCCAGCCATTTCAACTCCACATATCATGCAATGCTCGAATGGTTTCACAGGAGGAAGTTGATAAAAGTCACCCAGAAATATCACTTGAATACCCCCGAAAGGTTTCTTGGTTTGCTTTACCGTCTGAAGAAGTAAATTGAAACGCTCAAGGAATTGACTTTCAACCATTGAAATTTCTTCCAATATGAGAACTTCTAACTTTCGAAGAGCTTTAATTGTTCTCTTCTTTATGTTATGATCACCAAGAAGCTGATCAAGGGGCATTTTAAATGAATCTGGTTTCCATCCAGCAACTGAATATGTTGTTCTTCCATTCAAGGGCAGTGCCGCCAATCCAGTAGGAGCAGCAACTTGAACTTTCGGCATATTTGAATTGTTGTCCTGTAGCGTTTTCTTTAGCTTTTCTATGATTTGCAGTAGGGTGACCGTTTTCCCAGATCCAGCGGCACCTGTAAGAAAAATGTTATCTCTACTCATTGCCATCTTGACGACTGATTTCTGCTCGGTTGTAAGTTCAACAGGCTTAGGAATATCTTCGGACGTTGGAGTGATGTTATCGAAAATTTCTTCATCAGACAACTCAAATTCTGAGTCTGGAATTTCAACATCAGGGTTTAGTGTAGGTGTGTTGTCGCCAGATTTTGCCTTCTTGAACAATGGTGTTTTTCCTCCTTCGGAATCGAGAAGTCTGTCAGTCGACATTGTACGTTCTGGACTTTCTGTAAGGTCAATAAAGGTCTTTTCGGTTGATATAGCACTGACTTCTGCTTCGATCGGCCGAGCAGAGGTTATTACGACACTATCATTGATGTTCATGGGAGCATCTTCATCTTCGTACTTCCTTTTTAACCCTACCCGTACTTTTACATGATTGTCAATCGCGGTTCGATTTACAACTCTAGAGATATCTGTAAGATTATTCTCTAACGTATCATGTGGTGCACCTTCAGTAGGCGTAAAGCCTTGAGATTGTAACCACTCAATCCATGCTTTCTGAGCCTCATCATAAGTCTCATAACCTTTGAATTTGGCACCCGAGAAACCTGATGTAGATGCCTCACATTGAGCCCACCCATCAAGAATTCCAGTTGTTCTACCTCGACATACTACAAAGTAGTTCTTTTTAGGTCCTCTTTTACCCATCACGAGCGTTCTGGGTTGGCAAACATTCGTTAAATTTGGTCGTGGATATTTGGTAGACAATCTTTTAGCAAAGAGATAAGAAGACTGGCAATCTAATCTTTGGTGCGCGGTAGACAATCTAGAGCGTAGGATACCTAGTAGGTCAAGAACACCCAACGCAATCATAGAACCACCCAAATTATAGAATCTCTGGATCCAATGGTGTCATAATAGATATGGCGCACAGGAGGGAACACGATGATTGTTGAGACAATCCTTTCTAGATTCATGCGTAGGGTAGAAGTCGTAATGGGAGGTTGGTGTCGCAAGGTTGAAGTGGATATTGAATAGATAATCGCATCGAGCAGCCGGTATCAAGAGAAGGTCTAGATTATCCCAAATCAGATCATTAATTGTCAGCAGCATATGATAAGGATGATGACATACCATGTATGAAGGGAGTGAATTGATAATCCGGTAGTTCTGATATGGTTATCGACCTTCAATGTCAAATAATGCTGGCTGGTGGTATGGGTGGAGATGAAATTGGTGGTTATCAAATTGACATGAATTCCAAATTCTTTCGACGACAAACTGGTAGATCCTTGGGTAGCCTTGTACATAGCCTTGTACATAGCCTCGTTCAACCAGTGTGAGCCCACTAGCCTCGTCCTGAAAGACTCCGGAAAGTCCGTGCTCCGAAAATACCCTGAAAATAGTTTAATTTACCCCCTGCCGTTCCCTCCAGAGTAGCATCTAGGTACCCGAGTAGAACTGCACTGCTACCTTACTCCAATGTAACGCCATAATTCAAATCCTTTGGCATTCCCTTGATCATTCCAACCATTCCACCATGCACGAAACATTAATATCACATCACACAATCAATATCCAAAGGAGAAAGTCGATTGTCTATTTTGGAACTCCGGTACTCAAAAAGACCTTATCAAGTGTATCCAAGTACCACAGATGATGAAAAAGCGGGTTCTCGGATCGTCCCTTTTATCTTAGACCTTCCTAGAGTTTCTTAGAGGTTCTTCGTATTCCAAATACTCGCAACTTTTGGGGTTACATTCCGAATTATTGTGGCTAATGAACAACAATGACACCAATGACAGCAACAACACCACGAACACCAATAAAACCATCGCACAAGGTAGTTCTACGCTTAAGTGACGTTATGGCGGGGTGATTGAGTGAATAGTTAAGTATGGGACTTCACCCCTCTTCTCAGTCTTCTTATTTCATTGTTCTACATCCCCTCAACACATTACCAACACATTCCACCTACAACTTCATACTATCTTACAAACAATCAACCTTTCAATACCAAATACATAAATCGCAATCATGGTCAAGGTCGGAGATTCTATCCCAACTGTCGAGCTCGCTGAGGGCAACCCAGGCCAAAAGGTCAACATTGCTGCCGAGATTGGTGAAGGTTCTGGTATCATCATCGGTGTTCCAGCAGCTTTCAGTCCAACATGCTCTGACTCTCACGTTCCTGGTTATATCCTTCACCCAAAGCTTGAGTCTGCAGGAAAGGTCTTTGTTGTATCCGTCAACGATGCTTTCGTGTAAGAACACCCCCAACTCCGCAACTCCGACCCCACATCCTTGAGGCTGAACTTGGCTAACTTTTTTATGAACAGTATGAACGCATGGGGCAAATCTCTTGACGCAGACAAGAAGAGTGGTATCCGCTTCCTTGGTGATCAAGATGGAAGCTTCACTCGTGCTTGGGATCTTGAATTCCCAGCTGCTCCATTTTTGGGGACGAACCGAAGCAAGAGATACGCAATTGTTATTGAGGGTGGTAAAGTCAAGAGTGTCAACATTGAGCCAGATAACACCGGACACACTGGTATGTGTAAAGGCTAGCCTATACTTTAACAAATATGCTAACAGCTATCCCCTAGTCTCCGGCGCTGATAAGATTCTTGGAGAGTAAGGAAAGGATTAACGAGTGCATTGGTTTGAATAACAGCTTATATGTCATATAGACACACGATCAAACATCGTGAGGGGAAACTTTGAGATTTGGGTTATGATAGTTGCAATTGAAGAATTTTTTGAAAACATATGGCATCATGTGTTCATGTCAAATGTTGATGTCTTAAAAGGGGTGGGGGCTGAGGAGTAGGATGCAACTACATGTCTGCCAACACAGCCCTCGACTTCTGCATTTCTCTGTTCCAACATCAACAACTCATGCTAGATAGCATCACCACACCGCAGTATCAGCACATCCACATGGACTACCTACAGCTGGTCCTTGACAACTCTTCCCTTGTTGGTGTCCGCCCAAAGTGAAAATTATAACAAGTTGCACCGTTTCACACCGTCGCACACCAGCAGTGGTTGTACTCACCGTGTAGTCCACATTGGTGATATGAGGTTATAAAATCACTAAACTCTAGCCTCAAGCTTTTGAGTACTTGATTATTCTTCATGCATGAAATATGGCCAGATTAACGGCTTTTCATGCTAGCCATCTATATATTTTAAAGGCTCGGGCTATTCCGAGGAAACCTTAATGAAGAAAAGTCTTCCATTTAATTTCATAGATTCAATGCTTTATTGACGTTTAACTTTCCGACGGTCGAAATAATTTTCACAGTATACTCATACGGCCAGAAAGTATACAACACCGACGCTATAAAAACCAGGTTAGTCCTCTTGTAGTTTACCATCTTATAGTATATACATCTAACATCGGAGTTGCATACTTTCTGGCCGCACGAGTGTTCCAGAAAGAGAGAGTTGCTACAGGGAACTAGAGAGTTTGAAAGCTAGATAAGGCTTAGTTATCTCGTATTGTTGTGGAAGTCCACATCGCCTTTAATCTATGCTGCCACTTCCAGATGAACTCTTTTGTGAATAAGGTTATTCTATATGAACAGCTCTAGAAACAACAAATTCAATGTTCTCTCGCGTTCTAGATTAATTGTGGAATGCTTCTCGATCCGTGTGTACCGGTACACAATTAAATCTACTATGTATACATCCTTATTCTAGCAAGGTTTAAGGGTATCGCCGAATCAGCTCGGTGTAGGGATGTATATATGTATATTATAGGGAAAATATGGAATCATCTCTCAAGGTGACATTCTGCTCTCAAGAATCTATCCATGAGTTGAGGCTGCCAAGACATCCACGAGTTTTGTTGGGGTGACCTCGGGAAGACACTTATATCAATATGGGAGCGAGATACATGGTAACGAGGCAGCGAGACTTCTTGAAGCAGAAGGACAAACGATCTGACGAATAGATACATGTTGTTTATATTACGAACATCATATCCAAATGAATTCAATATTTCCATCGTCCCATTATCCCTTCCCCTGATTCAATCTCCTCAACATCGGATGGACCCACCCACGTGTTTCATCGGCCCGTCGCCGTTACACCCCCCTACCGGCAATTCGACAAACCCCGGATCGCTGAACCCTCCTCCTGGGTTCTCGCATCTTTTCCCCGATGAGAGTGGATGTGAGATGGATACTTTGTTTATTGCATGTTGATTTCAATCTATTCAGATTGCTTCTTGCGTTGTTCTGGACCTTTAATCTATCTCAAAAAGTACAAATATGTCTCGATTTCTCGTTTCTGTATTGTCGTTCTTCATCTCAAACCATCTCTCTCTTTACCTTTCGGATATAACATAAATCTCCAAAGAAAATCATCATGCGTTTCTTCACTTCCATCCTCAGCATTGCTGCTCTCAGCACTCTCGCAACCGCAACCCTCGATCCCGCTACCTCAAACACCAAGGGTTTCTTCCCAGCATCCCCAGGTTGCGCAGGTAGATAATTTTCTTCTTTTCCAAACATCAAATCAAATCACTAACCCCCTCCCCCAGCCACCCAAGTCTCCAAGGCCATCCAAGCCGCCGAATGCGCACACAACACCCGTGTCCCCGGTATCCAAACCTTCGCCGTCTTCGAACAAGATCATCAATATGACAACAACCACGGTGCTCCTTATGGAACCTGTTCCGCATACAAGTGTACTGCGCCTACCAAGTCGGAGTTGAAGGCTGGAGCCGACTACTGGACCTTTTACTGGGGAAATGAGGGAACGAGCCAAGGATTCGGAACAACTTGTATCAAGAGTCCTGTTGATGGTACTTGTGGGTGTGAGAACTCCAATGGAAAGTTCATCTATGGCGGAAAGAACTGTGTTTAAAGAGATAGGGATGTATGCGAGAAGGTGAAGGGGAAGAAACAGTGGAGAAAATGAGGAATGTGGTTGAGGTGGAGAAGGACTTGTTTACTTAGCTTTGTAATCTTACATATCTTATTCATGCACCGACAATGAAATTTCTCCATGCTTACTCGATACGCGAATTTCTCTATTTGTTATCCCCGTGCTCCCCATCAACTCACACTCTCCATCCGCAATGCGATCACGCGTTTTCCAAACCCAAATGTCTCACTCCTCACCCTCTCATTCGATTCGATATCCATCCCGGCCCCACTTCCCATCATATCCACATCATCACCGCTAGAACGAAATCCTCCAACGCACGCACGCACGAACAGCGTGGAACGCCGAATTGGCGTTTGTTGCATATCTGCAGAATACCACCTTCTTTTGTGAGTTTCTGGAATGGGGAGGGAGGATGCTGATCTATTGGGTTTTGGGCGGGGGGGAAATGGGATGAGCGTTTTGTTGCGTGTCTGGTGAATGTTACCTTGAGAATTGGAGTACCGGGGTCGATTGTGGATGGATGTTAAGATGTGTTGATGTGTTTTATTTTGGGGAAGGACAACAGTTTTGCGGAGCTTCAGGATGGGGATGTATTGCGTTGTGGTTACTAGGGAGAAATAACTGCTTTTGTTGCATATCTCTAAATGCTACGTTCGTTCCTTGCTCCTCTGATTGGGAGGAGCGGTGGTGAGCTCAGATTGTCTTGGGATGCAGATCTATTCCTGGATAGGGATTTGGATGGAGATCTTTTGCTGTAGGGTTTGAGAAGAGCTTTTGTTGCATGTCTGGTGAATACTACCTTCTTCTATGAATTGCCCGGATGGGGTATACTGAGCGGGGATTTGGGGGATCGGGTGGTGAGACTTTTCTTGATGTTGTGGAGATGGATACTTCGCCCCGTTTTTGGGGGATGATGAGGAATTGTTGCACGTCTGATGAATGCTACCTTCTTCCATAAACTGTCCAGATTGGGTATGTAGAGCGGGGATTTTGGAGACCAAGAGGTGAGACATTTCTCGATGTGATATAGATGGATCCTTTGCCCCATTCTTTGAGAAGGAGAAGCAATTGTTGCATATCTGGTCAATACTACCTTCATCTATTTCATCCCATCTTTAACGCTGGGATGGAATGGTTGCACATCTGATGAATGCTACCTTCTTCCATCCTCCACCTAAATCCAGAATACCAAGCAAAATCGCGGCAGCAGTAGTATCGACACCTTCGTATCTTCCACTCAGATCAAGATGATATAATCATCCCGGTACATTCCCCCCTCCTCCTCCCAGCTTCCAACAACCAAACCATCTCGTCCACCTGACCAACACCACTTTCCCTCCCTTCTACATCTCAGATGCCAAGTGCCAATATCAAGCACATGATAGTAACATAATCCTACCCAAGACTTTCCATCTCTCTGCATCCTTCAAGACGCTTCCCATGACCGAGAAGGATTCGTTGCATATCTGATCAATGCTACCTTCTAGGTTTGTGTGGACATTTTTGGTTAGGGTGAGCAATACTGCTGGGTGGAAGATCTGAGGATGGTCTGTGGGATGTGAATTGTATGAGATGATCATGGACCCGAGTCTGAAGGATTGCTGAAGAATGGGGGATCATGATGTGATGACGGTGATGATGACTGCAAGAGTGAAAAGGTGGGGGGAGGGGGCCTGGGCGCTTAAATTTTATATTTGGAATTTTGCAGGACTTCGGGGTTTTAGCCGCTTGTGATTATGATGATTTGAGGATTTCGTGTGAGTGGCTTGAGAAAGATGGTTGCTTGTGGTGGTAGTGTAGTTTTATTCCGATATGATGATTTTTGGAGCAGAGTTTGTGTCACGGTTTTCTTCACCGCTAGTCTCGGTGTAGGTATGTGAGTGGATTTGATAGTGAGGTAAATTGATCATATGGCTTTATTGAAAATGTCATCAGTTTCTTTCTTATTGTCGTTCATTTTGTTTTATTTTATCTTATTTGTCAATTTCACAATTCTGGCAAGGTGGTTCAAGGAGACTATAACTACCACGGCATGGAAATGCTCCAGGAATATTGACTTGATAACCCCGAAACTTTTTTGGGGATTGTATTTCCTGGAATTACGATGCTCAACAAGTGTTGATTTATATAGCCCTGTGGTGGCAGAATTCGTGGTTGACGAAACCATCATTTCGTTAACCACAATAAAATTTTAGGCTTTCAATCATGTATTGAAAGAATCGTTTTTAAGGAATTAATGTGATTAATTTAAAAATTTGTATTATACGAAGCTTATTCTAATCAATGGGATCTTAGTGAAATTCTTGAATTTCGAAAGTTAATTGAAAGTTTTAGCCTAAGGCAATCCTCTTGAAGTAGGAAAGACTATTTATACTCAAATCTGAATACACTCTTGTTTATTCAATACATTCTGTATTGTATGGCATAATGGTAAAGCTTCTGGTTGAAGAATAAATCGAAAGTGAGGCGAACAGACCCCCCTTTAGACCTTCGGCTGATACATTTCACCCACCCTTTAGCTCCCCTTAGCTCCCCCTAGCTCCCCGCTCACTCCCCTCCGTCCACCTCCCTCTCAATTCTAAGGCCTCACGGCCCCCATTTTCATTTTTTCTATTAAAAGTTAATACTAAACGGGTCGCAAAAAGTGCCGATTCCATCCGTCACAAACGAAGTGAGTATTTCGTCAATTACGAATATATCATTAATATCGTAATGTATGTATAGGAAATTTGTATGGGAATTTATATTGAATTTCTCTTCGTCTCGAATATTGGTTCTGCCACCACAGGGTAGGTAGTCCTGTGTTTGTATCCTGCGCTGAGCCTAAAGGATAGTGGGTTTAGGAGGGGTAGAGAAGACATATAAATCATATACTCTGCAGACTCCTTGAGTGAGTGAATCAGAAAAAGTAATTTTCTAGATACTTTTCAGCTATTTAACGCCTCTGAGTTTCCTACCTAGAATCCGCAACGATCCCAAGTCAAGTATGTACTATGAAAGGTGTTCGGTCTAGCAGTCAGTCTCAACTCGTTTTTATGCCCGCCGTGTATCAATATCTTTGTCCTATATTTCGTTTGGGATAATAAATCTTTGAGAACTAGGCACGAAAGATTTTTTTGTTCTTATCCAATATTGCAGTTTTGCTGTTGCTGTGGAGTCTTGCTGTCACTATCATTTGAATATTGCTACGTACAAAGTTGGTCTGAGGATATCGCTGGGCTCAGATACAGGCATTATATCTCAAATCCCAGGGTTCATGTAAAATAGTATCATGGAACTCTCTTACTGCGCCCATGTGTTGAAGCTTTATTGTTGCTTTCTTAAGCTGCAGTTTGAAAATTCGCTTCAAGACAAGATATAGATAGGTAGCTGAGCGGTTTGGGGACACAATGTGGATTCTCTTTGGGAAATACTCTATTAATGACTTTCTCATTGATTCACCCTATGTAATCAAGCCCTAGTAGGGCAGGTTAGCTTCGGATGTTTATAAATTTACAGATTTACCGGTAAAGTCTTTGGTAGACAACTAGTGACTCTACATATCATGAAATCAGTGAATCGTATCTCCGTAGGAAGACCATGCGGCGTTATTTGAACATTAAACACCAGACTGGATCCTCATTGGTGTCTCTAACAGTACACGAATCAAGCCATAGGGGAAACACTTTCCACCAAGAACATAATGCTTTTTGGTTCGTATATATCTGGCCTCTATTCTCCACGCTATCACATCCTCACTTTTGTCAAATATGTAGATTTTTTCAAAAGCCATGAATATGTCATCTGATAAATCTTAATTTTCGTCAAGAAAAAGTTCTTGCTGTTTGCTTTCCCACGTCATCTAACGTGTAAATTGTCTTCTCCGTACGCTGAACAAATCAATGGCTAATTCCTGCTCATCATATGTGTGTTTTCTCCATACGTGTATCTTACATATTCATTCTGCAACTACATCCAGTTTTTCCTACGTTTTTTGTCATTGGACGACTAATGGTCATTGGATATTTCGTGCTGGATACCGTACTATGAAGCTTTAAATAACCAGAGATTGTTGTCGAAGGGCCAAGGATCTGTAATTCACTCCTTTTCAGATGGAAAACATCTTGTTTGCTACCAGGAATCATTTCACTCAAGATTTTCTATGCAAACTCATCCACGGATGTGTGAGGAAGAAGTACGGGCCCTGAATAGATCACATCTCACCCCATTGCATAAAAGAGACTGGTTCCCCAAAAAAGAAAAATAGTGCAATACTTCTGACGGATTCAAGGGCGAGATTGGTAATAGATACTGTCGTTTCACGGGCCTATTAAGGCATACATAGATGTTATCTATCCAATAGTACTGTAGGCAATTATGGCAAGGTACAGATTCTACGGATCTCACATCTCTTCAATCAAGTTTAGTCAACAACTCAACTCGTACATGAAAGCACGGGAGTCATGGATCTTGTCTGCCTATCATGCTTGAAACTTGAGACTTAGCAGGGTATTGTTTATTATCTCAATTAATATATGGAACCTCCAAGGTATATTGAGTGGGTCGTATCTTCATACATGCCTGGTCGGGTTTGAACTCTCGTCCGATTCCTCCGGTGCATGGGACTTGCTTGATGTTGACTTGAATCGTGTATCTACGGGAAAGAGAGGGGGGACTGTTAGGGCTGTCGCGCCAGAACTTTTTCTGGTTCGCTATAAAGAGAGCCAAATCGCCCACAATATTTTCTGTACAATGGGGGCGAGGTGATATTGGGCTCCGGCTGATGGAGGTAAAATTGAACCTGCAATACGTATTTGTGGCTTAGAAAGTTATGCAAAGCTTTTCTACTGTAGGAAATCATCTTCGAATAAATGAGTTATTCGATCCACCATTCGAACCCTTCGTTGTCGGGAATAACTTAATCATTGCAATTTGCATTAAGCGAGATATTTGAGTGACAGCAATCTGCTTTTGAGAAGAAATAGATATTAAGGAGGGTTGAGAAGTTTGAGTTTCTCGTTTCTGGTATTACCAGCAGCGATCTTGTGATATGCGAATGATTCAAAGCCATTTCAGAAGATAAGCCGACATATAGTTATCACTTATGGAACGCAAGTACAAGAATTTGCTATGAGATATAATTCGAATAGTGTTGCAAATAGGCGATAACAAGACTGGGGTGAAAGATGAGGCACTGAATCATTTCGTGTATGTGAATCACTGCTTCATTACCTAGTTATGGGCAACTTTTAGAGCAGTGAATTCTTTATGAGAGTCTCGAGGTTAAGCCTTTGGGGTTCGAGCATTGGTAGGGCCTTATAAAGATAGTCCATCTCATCGAGATCTCCTTCACTATAACCAATCAATCAAACAACACTCACAATCGTACAATGTTCATCAACCTATTCTGAAGCAACAAATCTTTTTCTTAGAGGCGGGAAAGATTGCATATCATACTAATATTGAAAGGGTCTTGCAATTTTCCATTCTCTCATCTTCTCATCCGGCTTTCGTTATGTCATTCATCGTTGAAATACCCGCATTGTTGTTTATATATTTCGGCTATGTGATGATATTCCAAGTCACTCAAGTAACAGAAGTATCTCGTCGGCCCAGATGTCATGGTGCATCCAGATACAGTCAAGACTTTAGATTCACTGTTGGCTAGACTCCGCTTCAAGTCACTAGCTCCTGAAACTCGACTCTCATTTGTAAAAATGTCAGTCCCTCAATATATATACAGTACTAGGGCATAGATAATAGCCGATCACCTAAATCATACCAATTTATCCTTAAAACAATTGAATTTAGATAAAATTTAATCTGAATTATTAATATATATTTATATAATTTTGTTAAAATTTAATTAAAGATTTCAAAAAAATGAATCGATTATTTTTAGGATTTTTTTTGATGATATTATATAGCTTTGAAATATAATAATTTAGAAATTCCAGAATTTACTAATAAAATAAGCGAATTCTAAGGAACTTTTATAAGATATTATTTTAATAATATAAATCTAATTATTCAATTATTTTCAAAATCTGAAAATCGAAAGTATAAATCATTATTATATAAATAATACTCTCTAAAAGTTTTATTAAAAAAATAATATTATAAATATTAATAAATCATTATATAAAATACAGCAAATCGCTATTTTTTGGTGTGATTTAGGTGATCGGCCATTATCTGTGCACGGTGACTGTATATCCTCTGGGGTTTCAATCATGTAAGAAGAACCTCCAAATAAATTCGGTGGAACAAACAAGATATCCGTCTGCGACAGTGGATTCTTAGTGAAGCTACATAAGTATTGTAGAGCGATGCATGCACAAGTCTAAAGGTCAGAGTCTATGTATCACAAGTCTGCACCGGTTGAATGTCATATACTCTCATTCACCGTTATTCCATTTTCAATCACTTTTTATTATCAACGCCAGAACGAGAACACTATCGAAGCTTACGCTGTCACTGAGTGATATGCATCAATCCCATGTTTTCTGACGTTCTTACTTCGCATCATCAAATTAAATTGTCTTCATCAAGTATCCACGTAGCTCAAAAAGTCGACGACACACCTCAGCGATCATAAAGTTTGTATCAATTATTTCTCCTGAACCAGTGTCTCTCGACTGGAGATTGTTTATACACACGTATGAATTTCGATTGAAGCCGTTGTTTATATAACGGAATTGTGAAACTTCATGAAGAAGAAAACGCAAGACCAGCTCGGTTCAACCTCTTATATCCGATTACAGCAAAACTGGAGTGTGGACTCATACATGAGATACAGTAAAATGGGTGAATCTCGCACCGGTGGCTGAGCCCCAGCTGCAAGATTTGTAAATCCATTTTGGTACTATTTATCAGTACCTAGGTAGTTTTGATCTTCTCGTTCACATAAATTTCGTAGAGAGGTCAAGAAGGTCATTGGAGAAACTTAGGAGTCTGGTGGAATTCTAAAGATGGTCAAATCTCATCTCAAATACTGTGTTGATAGTCTATGATAGAAAAAAGAGGAATAATGGTGCCGAGTAGGCAGTAGGAAATGATTCTCTCATCCGATTTTCATCATACTGTCGCCACTTTTCCAAAATCGCTGTTGAGAGAGACATTGAAAGTCGTCGTTGCAACCTAGTCCAACTCATCTCATCACTCACTCATTCAATTATCTCGTCTCTCCGTTGAATTCCATATCTCTCCAAGATCTGCTCGGAAGCCCGACAATTAATTGCTTAAATCTAAACGACCCGTACTCCCAATCATCATCTATATCTCAGAGTGAGAGCTACCGGTATCCATAAGAAGGCTTCGATACATGTATGGACTTGAGAAACAACGATTTAAATTTTTTTGATTCTCGATGGAGTCTTTTAAACTAATCAAGAGGCTCTAGTGAGCAAGCGAATGATCTATACCAACACGATTAAGAACAGCCACGTTACACCTTGTCTGTCTGTATTCACTACAGGCTCGAATTCTCAAAGTTTCAAGGTGATTATTAAAAGGCAACTTCGTAGACCGTAAGCGCAAAGCAAAGAGAACTTGAGAGGCACACTAGAGCCAGGTGGAGGTAAGAAATCATCTAGCAGCAATCAGATCTGCAAAAGAGTAATGCTATGGCATCTAGATAACGGCCTCTGCATGCTATGTGGATGGATAATTTATGTATAGCATTTTCGTGTATCATCCATCTAATCTCATAAAACATCAATTGTTAGTTTCGTTTGTTTGCTATTATTGTCAATTGCGGTAAAACTTATTGTCATTCTCACTTACTGCCATATCCCGATCCATATGCCTCCCCTTTCTCCTCCCCTTTCATCATACCTTTCCCTAGTACAAGAAAATTCTACGCACTGCAAAGAAATCTCTCTCCATAAGGCGCACATGATGTGTCTCCATACACCGTGTTCTCAAAATGGAGAACATGCAAGTGATATTCTCGTGTTTATATATCCACAACTAGAGGACAAAACACTCTCGACTGTTGAAGTACAAGAGGGGTAGAGGTCACGAGAAACAGTGAATTATTTTAATGGAGTAGAGGAGCAGCAGTTATATGGAGATATCGACGTGGTACTCCTAGAAATCTAAGTAATTCATTCGCATGATTGCAAGTACAAAGGTAGGCATCTGATAGATTCACCCACTCAACCTATTCATCCTTTTCATTTTCTCAGCAAAATTCTTGATACCTGGCAATAAAAGGAAGGCTCGCAGCAAAAGAGAATCAGCAAGTCCACAAAGTAACAGGTCTATCAATCAAGGAACAGTGACTGCGCCATTGAGATGTCCTGCAGACACCACGTCCGTTCAAGAGCATCATAATGAGTAGATCCATCGACGTTCTAATCGGAAAATATTCTTTCTATTTTAGCAGCTCTGTTGTCAATTCCTCTTTTCTTTTGAACCATCGTCTATCCTATCCGATAAAGGACACTTTCATTGTCATGTAACACTTGTTCTTCTCACATCACAACCAAACCACAAAAAAGAACCCCCCATATTCCTCTGTTCATTCTGGTACCGTATCTCTTATTCTAATACAAATCCATCACACCATAGAAATAGTCTTTTACCTCCCTATTATGGTTGCGATTCTTGTTGATATTGAAGCTGCTCTTGGATTGATCGAGTTTACTCAAGACCCAGCAGACTTTATAGGCCCCTACTACTCTGAGATGCAGTCGGTATGCGAGAACAGTCATCTCAGGATATCCATCATTGCTATCTAAGAATTGACGATAATCAAGCCCCAGCCTATGGACGAAAGTAACTTACATAAGAAGGTACACATAACATAGAGCCCTTCTAATCGCGCCATTCACTCTTATCCTACTCCGCTCCACTTCACTCCCAAAATCTCAATCCCCAGTCTGCGCACCAAACGATGGCTACATAAAAATTTCTCATCCAAGAGTAAACTCTCCAGAATCACTCACAATAAACGGAACGGAGACTTCATTGCTGCTCTCTAGAGCGCCAAAAGCAAAGTACGTTACGCATTATACTTCCTTCCAACTCGCAACCCCAACCCCAACCCAGCCCTAGAAACCCAAATTCTCACCTCATGAATGAACTCAACACCGCGGCGAAGCGAGAGTACTCTATAACAATGACGAATTATCACCACTTAACGAATCTCAATACCGTTGTCAAGCCCTCTTCCCGCTGGCATTTGCTAAGTCTGATAGCACTTGATATAACTCCTACTTCTCAAAAAATATAAAATAACAAAAATATTATCGTTATCCGTTAAATATGTTTTCTGAAATCTTCTCTGACAACTAATCTCTCCCCTCTACCTCCCTAAACTAGTCAAAACGACTGCTTTGGTCCAACCACAGCAACATCTTAGGGGTTCCTTTGCAAGTCTATATTCTGATGTGACGAACTCAGATCTCATAATTAAAACCCTTTATACCTACCTCGAACTCTTTGCCCGACTTCGGGGATGCTAGATCCGTTCATAAACGCCATCTTCCGTCATTCACACAATTCATCCGTACTTCACTGAAAGTACCTAGGTATGTACACCCTTTCTCAATCCATATGTATACAAAAGAGTCATAAGTTTAATTTGTATTTATATTTTTATTTGACGAGGAGAAAGGCTCATCTTTCTATTTATCTTCACGCCTTCTATATTATCCATCCATGAATCCATCCATCCAAGTGGTGAGCCAGCCAGCCAACTAACCAGTCAACCAACTATCTATCCGGATATCCATCCAAGCGCCCGACCTGAACCCGTTCCCCTATTCGGTCTGGTGTTTAGAATAACTTCTCGTCTTTCTATGTTTATCCACATCTCGCACTTTGTGTGCTCTTGCCTTGAATCTTGGTATTTATTCGGCGCGGGTGTATTTTCTCCTCAACATCTGTATGCCATTCCATATCATGCCCTCTTCCATACTACCATCTCAAGCACCCACCTCACCACCAGCACTCTCTACTAATCTCCTTCTCCAGTCTTCACAAACCTGTTCAAATCCCCCGACTACCCCTCTACAGACCCCGGCGCATTCTCTTTCCCCCAGCCTTCTCTCCCAATCTCCTTGTTCTACCCACTTCTCTCCTTCTTCTCTGAGCTCCTCTTCCCTTCTCATTTCGCCGACCAATTCTTTTGCTGATTTCAATTTCCTCGATGCCTGTACTGTAGTTTGTCTAGACATATGTAATGTATCCGACAAGTATGTTATTGTTTGAATTAAATCGGTGGTCAGAGAATGTAAGGAGGTAATCGATGAGAGGGATTGTGTTGAAGGGCGAGGAATAGATTCGCTAAGGGTGTCGAGAAGAGGGAGGAGTGCGTCTATAAATTCCGGAGTAGGCGGCGCGGACAGAGGAGAGAAGAGGGGGTGAGAAAGGTTCTGGATGAGACGGGTTTGATGAAGGAGGTGCGTAGAAAGCGCTGTATGAGTTGTTACTAGTCTTTTGTTTGGGTTAGCATTTTTACAGGAGCACGACGTAGATCTCTCTGACGAAAGGAGGAAATGAAAGATATAGAATATCCAGAAAGAGTAACAAACCTAGTAGTATTTCCCTCCACCCCGGACTGACCTCCTAAATCTTTCAAACTTTCAATAACCCTCTTAACAACTCCATCAGCTTGACTCCCGTTATTTTCCGTACCCCTCCTTGCCAACCCCTCCACCATATCCATTCTCGCCAATAAAGCCGGTCCAAAGGCCGGACTCTCCAAATCCGAATCTCCCCCATAATCACTTCCATCATACTCAGAAGGCGACCTCGCATGGCCTAACGCATGGACTCTCCCATGCCCGGCTGTCGGCGGTGTTAAGGTCGAATTTGAATTCATAGCTGTATGTTGTTTTTTGGGACTCGTAACATCTACACCACTATCCCTCACTGCATTCTTGTCTTCTTCCGCATCCTCATTATCCGATTCCGTTGGCGCAGTGCTTTGAAAATTAAGATCTGCTTCGTCCATTTCTCCTTCGTCTTCGCTCCATGCATCTGCTAATTCATCTGCTAGATTTCCAAGTCCATTTCCTCCGTTTTGCGCTGATCCAAGTACATCCATACCAACTCCATCAACACTACTACTAAAGTCTCGACTCAAATGATTTGGTGTAGTCGGTGTATGTATGGAAGATTTGGAAAGTCTACGTGAAAGGCTCATTGTTGAGGGTGAGAAATCCAGTGCGGAAGGGTGTCGGCTATGCCTAGGAGTTTGTGGTGAAGGTGGCATTTTGACAGCTATCGAAGTTTAATTTCCCGGTCTTTCTATCGTCTTTGGGAAATTTTGTGATTCAGAATCGTATGCGGTGTTCTTTTATGTTTTCCTTCCGTTTGATGTGGTATGATTCCCTACAGCCGTATGTAATGTATTCTCTCCTATTCGATTTCCTAAAACGAATTTATTTCGATCTGCAATATGAACCAATATTCGTATTCCTAAAAAGCCGTAGCAAAGTCGTAGGAGTCGTAGTATAATGGTGTGAGTGAGTGAATATGACTCCGCGCACAAATATAGATGGTTAGTAAAACAACAATGTTTCTTTTCCTTCTTCGCTGTATTGCAGACGTGGAAACCCAAAGACACTTGAACCTTGTTATAGCACCAAACAACAGCTAAGGTCAACAGGGTAGGCCTCAAAGTGATATCAAATCTCGCTTTTATTATTATTGTGAACCAGCGCAGAGTAAAACACCGTGCAAGATGGTTTGGCGAGGAGGATTGATGGGTCCCTGGAAGTCTAATCCTTATCTGAGATGATATAACACTTGGCGATGAGGTAGGTTGAAGGAGGTTTCTATCTGTGCGGTTGACAGGTCAGGAAAGAATTCGTATCTACTATTCCATTTTGGTTTTCTCTCAGTTGAGCGTATTAGTTTGGTGTTTTGGAAGTATAAAAAATGAGAGTCTTATCCAATAGACAAGCAAGTTCCTTGCAATGGTTGATTCTGGACGTGCCGCATTATCATCGGCGTTCGGTACTCGATGATAGCGGTGACAAATGGCAATATATTTTTGGTTTATGGTTTTGAGTTATGTTGTAGCTACAAACTATCTTTCATGACACACGAATTTTCTCACAGCTCACCATACTGTCAAAAGTCCTCATAAAAAATATACCGAAACGTCATAAATCGTACACTCAACAATAAAAGAGACCTTTGAGTACAAAATCATCGATCAGAGCTCCAAGCAGCTTAAAAATCACCATCGCAACATCAGTCCAAGAACCACCATCCCATTACCCCTCATCAAAATGACAACCCTTCGCCCCTTTTCCGCTCTGGACGTTCTAAAATTCAATCCTACAAACCTCGACCCCTTAACTGAAACCTACGATCTCAGTTTCTACTTCTCCTATCTAGCACGATGGCCACATCTCTTTACCGTCGCTCTATCCCCTTCCTCTTCCATCACCGGTTACATAATGGGCAAAACAGAATCCTCTCCACAATCCATGCTTCTCTCACAATCTCCGCATTACCTACCATGGCACGCGCATATTACTGCTCTCACAGTTTCTCCCTCTGCACGTCGATTGGGTCTTGCGAGGACTTTGTCTCAAGTTTTAGAGAAAGGAGGAGAAGAATATGATGCTTGGTTTGTGGATTTGTTTGTGAGGAAGAGTAATATGATTGCGCAAGAACTTTATAAAGGACTGGGATATAGTGTCTTTAGGACGGTCAAAGGATATTATAACGAGTTTGTGGGGGGAGAAGAGGTGGATGAGGGAAAGGGGGAGGATGCGTATGATATGCGGAAACCGTTGAGGAGGGATAAGAATTTAAAACATGTTAGAGAGAATGGAGAGAGTTTTGTGGTTATGCCGGAGGATGTTTGGTAAAGGGATAGGATCAGGGATGGGTCGAAGATTTGATCTGGGATGATATGGGAGGAGTTTGAAGAAAGCGGTTGAGACTAATTTCTCCTGCGAAGCAGTTTGCTGTATCGCTGACTGGGGAGGATTGAATATTGATATTTGAGAGTTTAAGGCATATGAGAGACTTGATAATGAACATCATAGTATATGGATGATATACGTCTGCACGGGAGATGGAGCTCATCCAAGTATAAGGCGCCCTTTTCTAGGACACCTATCTTTCATCCGTTCACCGTTTTGCGCCATGTTCAAATATTTATGAAGATGGATCGGGCTCATTTTTACCTTTTCCAGCTTGAAGTCAAGCCCAAGTTTCTTCCTGGAGAAACACTTGGATCATTGATTGATTTTAAATATCTCAGAATGACAGATGATTTTAAACCCAAAAACCGAGGACAAGACGAAGGTATAAATGACTGACGCAAGTTGATGAGTTGCTTTGCCTGAATATATGAGGGATAATGGACAAAGCTTCGTACAAGATATGTTATTCCGCCTATTATGTATACACTAGCCCATCCAATCCACATGTCTTTCATGCATGTTTCTCTTACATTCTCTCACAATTGGCCATCAACCGTTTTTATTTACTCTTCCATGCCGTTTCATTACCCTACCCCATCTCACCTATTTTCCACCCGCAGTACCACCACCATCCAACTCTGGCACTCTACTCCCTACACTCTCCCCCGGCAAACTAACCTGTTCCTCAAATGCCCCTCCCAACTTCGCAAAATTATACAATCCATGCACAATCGCCTCTTCATGCTCAACTTTTCCCATACTATCGAGCGTTCCCTCTGTGGGAAATTTCTGGCCTACTTCACCAAGAACCCTGGTGGTTTCGGTGTGTGCCGCGCTGTTGTGGACAGAACCGCCTGTGCAGGAAAGTGTAGGAAGGGAGGAGGATAGAGAGGGGAGGGCGAGGGTGTTGGATACTGGGTGTTTGTGTTAGGGAGGTTGGGATAGGAGAATAAGGGAGAGGGGAAGTAGGAGGAAAAACAAACTTTTAGGTTCAATCCCAATTTCAAATTCTACTTCCCCAAATATCTTTTCGAAATCCCCATCCAATCTCTCGACCTCTAATCTAGGCGTTTCTTTCTCCCCAGCTATATCTTCATATCTATGTTCCATACAATTTTTCTCTTCATCCTCATCCTTCTTTCCCCTCCCGCTCATACTCCTCAGTTTCTCAGAAATACGATGCTCAAGTATTTGAAGTCTAGAAGAATGAAATGTATGAACAGGCGGATATTGTTTCTCACTCGGTCTCTCAAGCAAGAACACAAAAGTGAATTCCCGCGGAAGCCCCGATTCCTGCTGTACATTTTCCTCGAGCGAAAAATGAAGTAGTGTATCCGGATACCGAGTCGAATGCTCGAAAGTACTGCGTGTGGAACCTTGTCTTCATACATACGTCGTCATAATTAATGATCCAAATACACAAAAGAAAAACCAGCAGAAGCATAAAGAAAGGAAAACATACATCTTCATCATCGTCCCTACAACTTTACTTTTCTCCTCCCCAATACTCGGCTTCACACATACATTTGCCGGTCCCTGCGTTACTCCCAACGAAGCCCCCAATTGAAAATTCCACTTCAAACTCTCTGTGCTTATCTTCCCGTATGCTTGATGCGGCGCATATTTGAGAAATCTCAAATTTCCTCTCTGATCACGGACTTTGATATCGATTACTGCGCTCTCGAAACGGTGCGCAGGGGTAGAGGGATGGAATATAAAACTGAGAGCGATGAATGTTACGTGCAAGGTATGATTGGTGTGTAGATTGGCATCGGAATAGATACCATGTTGGAGGCGTTGGAGATGCACGGATATGTATGTGTGGCCGGGGAAAGAGGATTCGAAGAGCAGGTGAGAGTTGATTTGGTATTTTTCGTCGGGACCGTTTTTGTTGGATTTGGTGGTGGAGGGGATAGTGGATGAGAGGGTTGTGGAGGGAATGGGTGAGATGCTTGTGTTGAAAATGGTCGATTCGGAAGAGGTTGAGCTTGGTTCTTTAGATTTTTGGATTGGAGGAGATATCGTGTCAGTATTCTTGTTCTTCGAAGTGATTGCATTCTTGAATGTCGTATAGTCCTTCTCAGGAGTCGCACTTTGGGAAAGCTGCAAGTCTTGGAGCGTCTGATCTTCTAGGGTTGTTTTGTGTCGGTTTGGCGTTTTAAGAGGGAGTGGTTTCAAGGGCGACTTCTTCTCTGCCAGTGTCTTCAAATTTGGCACTTCAGAGATGCGGCGACTAATCGACCTGCAATGCTTTTTCATGTAGGAAGTCATTCTTGAGAATGGATATTAAGTAAAAATCGATTGTGAAGTTCACCAGAATACAGAAGAAATACATTTAAAGGACTCTGGGACTGGCTAGGAAAGTGTTTTGTGACTCTGGCCCATTTAGTAAGAGTTTCAACTGCCTAAAACATAAAAAGCTGTCGGTCGTACTCTGAATGGAGGCAACACAAGAGCTTGTGTGACGGAATTCTCAAGGTATAAATTGCAGCTAGAGTCTAAAGCTGGCGCATTCGGACCTTCCATCTACGCAATTTCTATGAGAGTAAATTGAAAAACTTATGGTGATTAGAGAGATCATATGATTCAATCAAGAAAGAAAGAAAGAAAAATAGACTGCTAGCCAAGAGGTCTCCAATGACATCCATGAATACACACATTGTCACTAATAAAACATCTAAATCCAATTCAATCCATTTCAACCCCCCAACCAATAGATAATCAAACTTTTGGATCCAATTGCATAGCAACTACTATCACTGCTGGAAACATTTCAGTTCTTCCAGTTTCTCTGAAACCGTTTTTTGTATATAGCAGAGTTCCAGCACGAGAGGCTTCTAGTACAAGGGGAACTTTCTCTTTTTGAGCCAAATCAATTCCATATTTGAGCATCATTCCACCGATACCACGACGATGAAATTTAGGATGCACTGCTAATGCAGCTAACTCCAAATACTCTGGAATCGAGCCAAAATGATCAATCGATAAATTCCTCATGTAATGGATCTTATCCCAAGGCCGGTCGCGATCAAGGAAGTATTCAGAATACCACATTTCTGCTCCTATCAATGTTCTTTCCAATTCTGTTTTTATGATTAGTGCATTGACGAGAGAGAAGATATGGAAGATCATACTCGAAAATAAAGTATCAGTTTGCCACTTCTTCGCTGCGTCGCTCTTTCCCACTCTTGTCCAAAAAGCGTATCCAAGCAACTCAGATTCTCCAGACCAAAATTCATCATCCTCATCGCTCATCGAGACATAGCAATGTGTGCCGGCTTCAACAAGACGTTTTCTTATGCGTAAATTGATACTTCGACGGAGTGAGCCATTTGCAACAGCTTCGGGAGGAAAAAGTATGGTCTGTAAATCGTCATCACGGAATGCTTCAGTTCCGAGATCAGCCAGAGCGGGCAAGTCATCTCTTTTCAATCTTCTGAGATGCATAATTCTTTAATGAGAGTAAAATTCTGCGCAGCGATGGATATTAGATATTGAGAAGAAGTTTGGCAAGACTGTACTGTACCATCCATCATCTTGGTACTTATAGCCAGGCGGCAAAAATGCCTGTCAGATGATTCGTTATGTTATCTATTACCAATCAATCTATTCAGGTAAACAGCTCGTATCAACAACTTATAAGAGTCTCCATCGGCCTGAAGCAATTTTTGCATGTCTACCTAGGTAATACCTAGTTGTTGCTGACTGCAGTGATTGCAGTGATTAAGCGGAAAGATGACACACGCCGAAGCACACAAATAGTGGGATGGGAGCATATGGATATTGCTGCTTTCTTTGGTTCTTACTCCGTGACTGTACATAAGCGAAGGTGAACCTTGAATATTGAGTTCAATCCAGCCCAAATTATTGTGTTAATCCTATGGTAGGTATCGATCGATAACAACTGTTTTGGATCGTATATGCCTACCATCTAATAAAGATTGCAAGGTTGTGAGGCCAGAAGGTTGCGTTGCCTCGTCATCAACACATCACATGATCTCTGCTTACAAATCAACCGAACTAGGTTAAATCATTCGGTTTATTAAATAATCCGATTCCCATTGCGCAACTCCACTGCACTAGGTATACCTACCAGTAGACACCTGCACAAACATCTCTTCCTCAATTCATTCAGAATTCTTCGCTATACCGATAGTGAATCATTGAGCAAGTCATGATGAAAGGCACTGCTCATTGCCAGCGCTTAGCTACCTTCGTACTTTGACTCTTTGACTCTTTGACTCTTTGGGCTTCTGGCTCCTGGTCTATCTCCTTGTTGGTCCCTGAACTTCCTGTCTTTATGTGCTGCTAATGAGAACTTATCTAGAATCATCGCATTCATCTTCAATATCAATCGAAGTAGATTCAAATCTTCCTTGTCCTCTTCATTTACACCAGAATTTATGGGGAACGAAGTCTTGTAGTAATGTTGTGAAAATCCGCTCGATGAAAGTGAACTCTTTGTCAGTAGACATTGGGAAACAAGCAATAAAAGATGTGAAATCAAGAATAAAAACATTGGGGAGCAGAACTTGTACGATTTTCAAGGGAAATCAAAAGTTCCAAGCAAGCTCATCAGCTCAGAGGCTTTGTTTGGTTTACTGTATCTATCTCACCCTTTTTTATCAACTTCTGTTTCTAGGAGCCCGCCCCTTGTCTGGCCGTTTCATTGTTGTTAAACTGTTTTTTTCCGCTTCGGAATCAGAAATAAATAGTTGCATTGATTTCAGAATTCTCTCAAAGATCGTATGAGAAATCGACTTAGTAAAACTAGCAACCTTACATGAACCTTTTGAAGTTTCTTACAGGGAGGCACAAGTCTTTGTCCAAAAAAGGCTTCTGGTGTCCTGCTTAATGCTCAATTCTCAATTATTCAATATGGCTGTCAGCATATGACTTAATCTCATTCACTACAGTTCATACAACTGTCTTTTGACTAAATTTAAGAAGCAACTTTGGCTAATGGCTCGAGCACCTTTCAAATGACCATTTAAGAACTCTAGATAAATGCCAATACCTCAAACTTGAACCAAAAACAATATTACCATCAAGGTATACCATAACCATCACCGTCGCCACCATCATTAGCATACGACTGTCCCATTCTGAGGATAGACTTTTCATCTACCAATATTTGTTTCGTCTCCTGATCAAACGTTTACATCCCGAGAATGATTCGTCAAAATCTATTAATTCCGACCCGGAGATGTATCACAGCCTCGAGATTACATCATGTCAAGTTTCACAACAATGCACCCGGTCAATCCAATCTGGAGCAGGTTCGTAACCCTATTTGTGTTTTCCATACATCTACACATCTATACCATAAATATTACTTTTGTCTTTTGAAATCAACCTTGTTGTATGATCAAAAAGAAATAGTATACTAACAATGAATTCAACAGAACACCGCAACACAGATACCCTATTCTCTGGTAGGAAGAGTTCCTCTTGCTCCCCAGAGTATGAAGCAGCTGGAGTCAGGCGACATTGGTTCGATGCAATCAAAAGTCAAAGGAAATGTGAATTTTACAGCATTAGTCCTCCATAGAGACACGTTCACATGCGAGAGAATACTCACAAATGATCCCACTCGTCACGAAAGAACAAATCTCACACTTCATGAGGTACTGGCCGACTTGAAGGAATTGAAACAACATGGAAAGACCTCAACAGAAGAAATTCGGAAGCTGAAAAAACATGAAGAGACCTCAACAGAAGAAATCCGGAAGCTGAAAAAACATGAAGAGACCTCAACAGAAGAAATCCGGAAGCTGGAAAAACATGAAGAGACCCCAACAGAAGAAATCCGGAAGCTGGAAAAACATGAAGAGACCCCAAAAGAAAAATTCCAGACCTTAGAAGAAAAATTCCAGAAGGTGGAAAATGACAAAAGGCGAAGACACGCTGGTGAGGTGGTTAACATGAGAGATCAATTGGCTCGATTAGTCCTCTCTGCCAAGGAAAATAAACAACGCAAACAGCAGGTACATGATCCAAAAGAAATGAAGGATACTAAAGATGATCGAAATTGGTTTGCACACGAAATTGATCTGGATACAACATTCGAACAAATGGCTCTCTACAATCAGTTTGATATCTGCTCTATCACAGTCTTTGGGGAAACACAGAATAAAATCAAAGAATTGCTTACATGGGATAAGGATGGAGAATGTGAAGTTTACAACATCTTCAATGAGCACGGCGCAGCTTGGCACAATCAATTCGCCAATACCTGCATAGAGCCTTTCAATAAATGGTTGTCAGCAATCTACGCACTCAAAGAAATCGAATCAGCTATGTTGGAGAACCCATTTTCTTATTTCGAAGCTCGCATTCAGAAACAAAAGGATGGGATCAAGGAAGCAATTAGAGAATGGAAAGAGACCTTTATGACGGACAAATCAAAGAGGGGAAAGAGAACAAGAAAATGCCGAGAGCTAATCAGGAAGGACTACACCGACAGAGGATTGATGGACCAGATAAGAGCAGCTTTGTTACGTGGTGTGACTTTAGTTGAAGGAAGTGGCGAGAGTGAGAATATTGAGGAGAATAGAAAGAACGAGGAGAGTAAGAACAATGAAGAGAGCAAGGAGAATTAGGAGGGCAGGAGTAAGAAGACTAAGAAAGAAGAGGGGTGACAGGCTTATGTAGGAGTAAGATTGGGTAAACGGAGTTGCTTGCATTGGTTTACTGTAGGCCTGGGCAGGCAGGAAAGGAGGGAGGAGGAGAACCACGATGTAGTGGGATAAATCATGTTTGGGTTGGTTCTGTCATGGGAAGGCACCTCAAAATTAGATTTACGTTCACAGAAATCAGATCACATTCCACTCACCCTTTCTCCAACCAAATTTCAATCTCTGAAGCCCAAATCAGTATGTTTTCACAACTCATACCTCGGAAATGTGCAACAAGACACACAGGGAATAGTATCCACGTGATGTAAATTTATCTCTAATCAAACCACGTCAATCATTCTAATTTGATTGAATTGACCGGAAGAGTTCATGCATATATTCAGAAAAAGATACATCAAAGTCAATTGACAATTTCACAAACATCTTCTTTGTACAGTACTCACTACTTTGGCACGTGTCGAACAATGCCGGTGCAACTTGCAAGTCCACAACTCCTCCACGATATCGATCTCAACCTGCGAAACGAAATATCATCTATGAAAGCTTTCAATCTGGGGAGGCACTGTATCGTATCGTTGACCCGCTCACTCGATTCATACACACGAAAACTTCCAAAATTAAAGCTTGATCACGATCCAAACAACTTCAGCCCTTATTTTCGTGAACGTGTCATGGCGCACAAATAGATGCACGATACCCGCATAAGAATATCTACACTTGACGGCCCGAACCAATTTACGAGAGTTCTGAAGCGAATGAAGAATCTTGGGATACGAAGTTGATGCGATGATACTCCAGTAGTACTGTGGGTTTACACAGCAGCATCAAAATGAGACCCCCGAGTGTGGAGAGGATTTCATGCATGGTTCAACGAAGTTCCACAAACATTTTTACTCCATACAGTACAAGTTACCACTTAGGAGACACGTTCAGCCTCTTCGAGTGAAGTAGCCGTTCCTCCAAACTCAGAGGCATACAACAAATATTCAATTAATTGGTATTCGTTACCCCTCAACTAGAAATGTATTTGTCATTTTCCTCATTCCACATGGAACTCACATTCTATTGTGTTCACGGTAGTATACATATGAAGGGACAAAATGTACCAATTTCCAATATTCTACATGTCAGCCGCACAAAAATACGCAGAAGCTTGCTTCATTTCAATAGTTCCAAGTGGATAGACTGAGGTACATGGAAAGCTTTCAACATCATATGGTTACATTCATAACAAGGTTTTCATCTCAAGTCGGACATCTGATGCTAACGTTCCTGACTAACACGGATGCAGTAACCATTAAAAAGACCAAAGCGGAAAAGTTCAATCCATTTGGAAAGATAACGTTACTTTGATGTTCTGGTCGATATCAATGCTTCCTAGAAAGGATCAATCATGACCTCAACGCCTTTCCACTTATATTTAAAGCTGTCATGAACGCTCGGTCATCATTGGACGTATTTTGATAAAAGATGATTGCTCCGAAGAGTGTGAGATCAAGAACATGCTCACGTATGTTTTAAAAGTGATGTCGGGGAAAAAACTTTATCGCGCCTCTGTGCCTCAAAACCATCAAAACCTCCCACTCGTGATAATCCACGATAATCTCACCGAGATAAATTTACATGATGTATCTTGGAAATTTATTTGCAATATTCTCGGCTTGCCGCAAAGCCGAGCAAGTGTGCATTCGTCGGAATTTGATAGTCAGCTATTGTCTTTATGTCTAGACCTTTTCATTATCATACTATCTATGGCTCACAACATCAAAGATTGTACAGTTACCATGCATGCGCCACGCGATTTTATCTGCAAATAATGTTGTGTTTAATACTAGGAATAAACACATGAATAACTTTACGAGATTATTCTAGTTGCTTGCACAAAAGAACACCGGGTTTATCTCCACGAAGACTGTACCTTCATCACCATAGTTTCTAAGTGTGGAATGGGTATATATTGTCTCAGCCTATCCTCACAGTTTATTATTCTTCATGTTCAAAGCAGTTCCAGCATCCCCAGTTCTCTTTTGACACATCTTGCTTGCCAGTATTTTGTTTTTGATAACCTCATTGTTATCCAAGATGTTAAGCTTCACCTCGCTCTCCATTGCAACAGCAATAACTACACTCTTTTTAGGCACCAGTGCTGGTCCTTTACTGACTGAAAGATGGGCACCAGAGGTTCCTACTTGTACAAACACCACAGATTTTGTTTATGCAGGCTGTTTCATAGATCCAAGCTCCCCAAGCGCTTTGTTATTCAGGACCGATCTAAATAGTCAAAACATGACAGTTGAAATTTGTGTTGATTTCTGTAAAGGTAAAGTCTTTGAAAATTTTCGTCTATCGAGTGGTAACTAATGTATTGTAGGTAATGGATATAAATATGCTGGATTAGAATAGTGAGTACAGGCGCAATATTTCGAAACATACCAGCGACAGATGGCTACATTCCTCTACTTGAAAGCACCAAACCATTACTGACTTGTTTACAGTTATGGAGAATGTTTTTGCGGTGCCTCTGTTGGTGGCCCACAGATGTCCGAATCAAATTGTTCCTTCCCATGCACTGGGGATAATACTGAATCGTGCGGTGGGAATGACATCCTCTCAGTTTACCAAGATACCACATTCCCGACGGTCGATAGTACTACCATTTCTGATTACACACCAATGGGATGTTATTCCGATCTTGGGCCCAATGGTCGTACTCTCGCATGGAAACAAGACCAAATCCCCGACGCTGATTTAACTATCGAAGCTTGTCTTCAAGCATGCAAAGAAGGAGGGTATGCTTTTGCTGGAGTTGAATACTCACAAGAATGTTATTGTGGTGTTGTACTGGGTAACGGAACAGCAAAAGTTGATGAGTCAAATTGTCAAATGACTTGTAATGGTAATACCACCGAATTATGCGGTGGTGCAGCAAATTTATACCTTTACGTCGCCGAAGACTTGCTATCAACAGATCCTTGCAATGGTAATCCAGGTGGCCCAGTATCATCTTCGACTAGTTCATCTGCTCCATCTACTTCGGCTTCTGCTTCTGCTCCAGTATCCTCGTCTACTGGAACAACAATTACTTCAACCTTGAGTTCATCTATCTCAAGTTATTCTTCTTCTTTATCGAGTGATACTAGTTCATCTGCACCAGCTTCCACACCATATTATTCTCCTCCACCATATACGCCTCCGTCTTACACGCCGCCTTCTTATTCTTCCGCTCCGGTATCCTCAACTATATATTCGTCTGTTATAGCCTCATCCTCTTCCTCACCGGCTTCATCTACACCAGCATCCTCATCGGTAAGTCTTATCCGCATGATAAGTCCTTTTTGAGATCTCGTATCCATGACCCTTTTCACCCTTGGTTCATTCCTGTTTATATTTTGCATGAAATTTCTGATAAAAAGACACTAACTCCTGAAATTTGCAGTCATCGGTTTCATCAGCCGCTCCATCGTCCTCGTCGACATCTATTTCCTCACCTTCTCCCTCTTCAATTTCCTCAAGTTCCTCTTCATCGTCGTATTCATCCGCTTTGGGTCCTTCCTCTTCGTCCCCAATCTCATCTGCTCCTTCGTCGTCGGCTTCTTCCTCATCGCCAGCTTCATCATCGGTAAGATTAATTAGTTTGATGCTTCAAATTCTCCAATCTCAGATAGCCCTCACTGCTCTTCATATTTTATCCCACACAATCCCGTTGTACCCCGTAGAGCTCTGACTCATCATTCTTTCTTGTAATTCTATTTTACTAGAATGATACTGACTGTGAAACGTCTAGTCGTCTGTTTCATCGGCTGCTCCATCCTCTTCTTTCACACCTGTTTCCTCATCGCCACCAACCATATATTCAGCTCCTGCATCTTCTTCCTCGATCGCACCTCCTTCATCCACCCCTCCAGTATCATCTGTAAGTTGAGTTCAGATATAAAACTTGCACTCATTTCTATCCGGTGCCTCTTTCAAATAGACTAGCGGTCTCATGCTACTGTCCTGCTTTCTTACTAACATCTAATACTGCTTTGACTACCTATCTATGATGGGAGGATTTGTTTGAAATGCGTGTACTGAGTATGGTATTTTGTAGTCATCAGTTCCATCTACTCCTCCATCATCATCACCTTCCTCGACAGCAGGACCAATTTCTCCAACATTATCTTCCTCTACAATTTCCTCCACGATTTCTTCTCTTTCTTCGCCTTCTACCATTCCTCAATCTTCGACCACTACATATTTTTCATCTTCGGTATCCGCAACTGCTCCAACGTCCTCGACAACTCCAAATTTACCCTCGACATCGATATCATCCACACAGCCATCCACTACTGCCTCTCCGACTACACCAAAAACTAGCGCTACAATATGCACCACTACTATTGTAACAACCCCAACCCCAACCTGCGAATATAAAGTTGGAAACTGGTGTTCTAATCCGCTCCCTCCCTTCACCGATCAAAATTCTTGTTTGGCTGCTGCAAATACTTGTCTCGTACAATTGACATCCTGTCTTTTGTCCGCTGGATTCCCTGGATCCCTTCAATGTCTACAATTTTCCTCTTGGTGTCAGGAAATTGAATCTTATTGTGGGAGCTATTGTCCTGGATCTTCTTGTTCAAACAATGGATGTAAATCCAGACATCCTCCAGCAGGCTATACACCCCCAGTCATAAGTGTAAAAACAAGTATTTACACATGTCCCACCTCTATCCAAATTTCAACATCCAAACCAACATCTACCTCTTCAATCGCTCCTCTTCCTACGTGCAACAACATCTGCGTTCAACCTAATAATCCTTCTCAAGGATACAGTTCCTATTCTCCTGTTGGATCAATCCCAATTCCATGCTATACATGCAATAATCTACAACCAGAATATAACTCAGGATATCCATTTAAACTCTATAAAGCCAGAAATTCAGAAGATAGTCCAAGTTACCAAAGACCGGATTGTGGGCAAGGATGCCAAGATGCTTGTGACGCTCAGTATGAAAGTTGTGTGGGTACTTATGCTCAGGGTTGTGGATATGGAGGTGGTGGAGGGGGTGATACGTATGCAAGTGCATTGGTCAAATGTGTACAGCAAAAGGCTGATTGTTATATTGTCAATGAGGGGGTAGGAGATGAGGGGAGATGTGGGAGCTATGGGGTGGGGTATTAGATTAAGAGGGGATGTGGTTGTGAAGAGGATAGCGTGGATGATGGATGCGAAAATGAGGGAATATTTGAGGGGGGTTCTTTTCTTTCCTTCTTTCAGTGAGACAGTTGTACTCTACCTAGGTAGTCTTTTCTAACATTCATCTCATAAGAGTCGAATACTTTACATTCTATATAGATATTTATCACTATTTTTATCATTTTTATTCCTTGTATATTCGATGCCGGACATTGTGTTAAACAAATGTGATATTATATGTGACGTTTGAATCCGGAGATGACTGTGGTTAGATTTGACGGTTTGGTAACTTTATTGTTGGAAAGCTGGATGTAAGTTTAGAAATTGATTGACGGAAGTAAAGACTATCTCTGGGGTGGATATTGACTCAAGTAGCCCTGGAGTTTGTTTGCTCTTCCAGGTTGGCTGCCAGTCCCATTCGGGACGGAAACTCCTGGTGGCTGACATTTAAATGTGGCTGGTGACTGTGGCTTATCGGGCTGGTGCGGAAAAGTAACCTCGGGAGAGTGAAACAAGATTCTTAACCCCCCGATACTCTAGCCGATCGATAATCATGTTGTTTTTCCCAAGTATCTCTTGGAATTCGTCTCTAAATTGCAACAAGCACTCCTAATATAAGATATTGTTAATCTTATACCTGAGGTAAACTGCTTTGTTGAATTTTGTCTATGGGGTTCATATCCGCAGGCATATCGGATGTTACCCCTTCATCGTCGGAACTTCGTTAAGGAAACACCTCGGACCGCAACCTGTGTTAATATCCATTGATACAGACTTATGATTCGCAAGTCACTAAATCCTAAGATCCATGAATATACCAAATAATTCAAAACCACGGAGAACTATAGGTAATACCATTGGTAATGTTTACTCAGGTACACGGAAGAAGAGCGGGGCATACTACGGAACTGAATTGCCCCTCTATCCTTAGACAAAGTATATATAAAATGAATGGACTTGCAATTCCGGAGGAGATCTCATTCCGATTTTTGATTTTTGAATCTCGTACATCATAAAGTCTTCAAAAAAGGATTTATATCACCATGGAGGATTCTACCAAAAACATATCAGCTGATCATTCTGGTTCAACACGATATTCAGTAATTAATGGTTGTCAAGAGGCTACTCGAACTCTACAACAGTTGGTCAGTAGTGAACTTCCCTCGGAGGTATTGAAACATCTAGAAGACGTTACTTATACAACCGCAACCGATGGAACTCAAATCTATTTCCCATGTCCTTTCAAAGAAACTGAAGCTACAGTTGCATTAAAGTCATTCGAAGCAAGCGTTGTAGCTGCCATTGCGGATCTTCGTTATGGAGAACAGAAAAGAAAAATCGAAATCAATCTTGAGCAGACTGCTACTTTCTTATTCTCAACTTATATTGCTACAATTGCTGGGATGAATAAACAACATCCTGATGTTAAGTCCAAACTGAAAGGTACTTTTCTTGAGAATATTTCAGGGATATTTATTGATACATTTTACAGATACGGACTTGCTCAAAGCACAAGCTATCTTGTATCGCAGACTTTCAGCGAATCTTTATGAAACTAAGAATCCAGGGGAATACTTTCATATCCATGGATCATTAGAAGCTGGAAAAACACTGAATATGATTGGGTTGGAAGCATATCGACCAGATCTTACAGATTATAGGGAATGTATTGATGTTATTGAAAAGCATGTCAAACAATATACGGCTGCGGAATTGGAGATTATGAATGCTGAAATAAATCAAGCTGGTGTAACAGCATTGAAATGGGAAGATTTTAAGAAGACAAGCCATGTAAGAATATTCACCTTGCTTCATTATGTTTTACTAATCAATCATTCAGGGCCAAACACTTCTCAACTTACCTCCATGGCAACTCGATAGTCTTCAAGACGATTCCCCACCATGTCCATTCCCGAAAGTAGCTCCCGCAACACCTACTTCTAAACCACAAGTATTATCCGGAATTCGTGTTTTAGAATTATGTCGTATTATTGCTGGACCTGCCATGGGTCGAACACTCGCTGAATATGGCGCTCAAGTCATCAAAGTCACATCTCCAAATTTATCTGACGTTCCGTTCTTCCAAGTCGATGGAAATACCGGTAAACATACCGCGGATATCGATCTCAAAACGCCAGCTGGTCGTGCCACGTTTGAGGAATTGCTTAAATCTGCCGATGTTATTCTGGATGGATATAGACCAGGGGCTTTAGAACGACTAGGGTATGGACCAGATAATATCGTGAAAATGATTTCCGGAAGAGGTAAAGGAATTGTATATGTTTCCGAAGATTGTTTTGGTTATCAAGGAGAATGGGCTGGGAGACCTGGATGGCAACAAATCGCAGATTGTGTAACGGGAGTAGCCTGGGCTCAAGGAGAATTCATGGGTCTTGATGAGCCTGTCGTCCCTCCTTTTCCCATGTCTGATTATGGGACGGGATGTATGGGTGCTATTGCTGCTTTGGTAGGATTATTTCGAAGAGCCAAGGAAGGAGGAAGTTGGAGAGGAACGACTAGTCTTTGTCAATATGATGTGTTTTTATTGGGCTTAGGATTGTATGGGGATGATGTTAAAGAAAAGGTTAGAAAGGATCATGATGATCATTTCTTTGATTTGAGACATGCGGATAGTGTCGATGAGGTTGGTGGGAGAGCATTAAAAAGTATGAGCAGAGCACATCCAGAGTTATTCGATGAGAAAAATATGCAAAAGATATTCAGCAAAGGGTTCGGCGAGGAAATCAAATGGTGCAGAAGTCCCGTCTCAATTGAAGGATTACGAGTCGGATTCGAAAGAGCAAGTCGTCCAAACGGTTACGATGAACCGACGTGGGAGAATTGGGAAATCGAGAAAGAAGTGGTGGAAGGATAAATTACCCACTTTGCTTTGAATAGGGTATCATATATCAAATTTTCATCAAAGAAGCGAATACGATGCTCACTCATATTAATGACCTCGCTTGTTGTCATGTGTAACCATCGCCAACGCATTTATATTGCATTGATGTCTCGCAAGCGCGTGCAATATTTTTGCCTAATTACAACCCGGAAGCGCGGGATGGGATGGCGTATTGCCTATACTATTTAAACTCAATATTTGTATGCTTTATCCAATGGTAGAGAGGAGAGTTAATATGGAGATCAATATATCGTAGGAATATTACGAAGTCCCCGTGATATGGAGGGGTAATCTAATGTGTATTAATAGATAGAATTATTCACGTGGCACATATTTATTTGGGTTTTCATGATGCTTGGCAAGCTGATATTTACAGCTTTTCAGGCGGGATTGGTGATAATGGTTCGAGGGCTGCCTTTTGTTGCAAGTCGATATCTGAATCTTTGGAGACGAGAAGAAATGGCTTGCAGGAACTACAGGGCGGGTTTTTAGTGGAGAAAATGGTTAGCGCCGGGGAGTTTATTGGTGTGGAGTTTGTGGAGTGGATTTTGTAGGGGGGTGGGTCGAATGGGATGGGGATGAGGGATGAAATGTCGGGGAGGTAAGTTGATTGGGACGAGACTGGTTGTTGTAAAGGTAAGGGAATGGGGAGTAGCTTGTGAATGGTGAGATAGGTTTGGTGTGTGGTGCGGTGCGGCTCGGGCTGAGGTTGGGCTTGCGCTTGGACTTGGGGGTCGATAACGGATGGATGGGTAGATGTACGGTACTTGACGTCACAAAAGGTACTTACTTGCTGACTCTGTAAAGTATAACGTCATCTTCAAGTATGAACCTTGATGGAGAGTCTCCAGAAGTAATGGGAATACCTTTTCCTGCTGATACATACATAAAAAAGTACTTACTGACGGAATCAGCGAACAGACACTCGAGTGAATGGCCTGGTAAAGACGATGTGTAATGAACATTACATTTCATAATACCCTTGAACAAGCTTCTTCTTCAAGATGATTGGAAGATCATAGGGTGAGACTGTAAGCCTTTAGTGAGGTGGCCAGTAAATGACAAGCTGGGCTTAAATATTCGAAGGGAAAAGCAGATGAGTCGATGGAGATCCCGTTTTTTCATGCGTTCGATGTGATGTTACCACACACGGCATGGTTTAGTGAGACATGGGGTGTGGTTTGTTGTTGGAATTACTTCTTTGAGTTCTGGGGCTGGTATGCCAGGGTTTGAGGCGTTGGAGTGGGTGGATGATTGATTGAGCTGAGGAGAGATGGAGGGGAGCTTACGTTTTGTTGGATGGTTGGGGTTTGATTGGACTTGCACATTGGTACTGCGTTGAAGCTGTAGCTGGGATATTGGGTGGTTTTATCGGCGAGCCTATAGTGTCTGAGATGAGAATGAATCGGTATTGGTGAGAGGCTGAAGGTTGAAAATTTCTGGGTGCGTCGCGTTGTGTTACAAAAGGATTGACCCAATTTCTCCTTCTTTTGTTTGTATTCAGGTCTGTATTTGTGTTCAAACGGGGTAAGAAATGCTTTCGTATTCACTTCCGCTTGTACTTGGCACCTGAAAGTCCTTGAGATCCTATCACCCTTGGGATATTTAATATGAATTGGAAGTTGTACTCTTTCGTTCCAATAGACTTCAGTCTCTGTAAAGTGCTTTAGTGGTTATATCGAATTTTGTGAACATAACGCTGCAAAGCTTCGTATAGATTTTCTTAAAGTAAATGGATGATTACTGACACTTGACACTTGGCGAATACTCCCGCCTGAAGAATACTACCCTCATAGAAACATGGCAATATAGACTGGCTAGTAGCAGCACCAGCATTACAATCAAATGCATAGTAGCAAAGGTGCTAACAGTCGTTCCCGTCACATCGGCGTTCAATTACAGGATATTTTGCAGTACCAGGAAAGAAAATGCAAACCCCTCTCTACAGAACGAATATTGTCAGCGATTCATACACAATCTCAACCTTTCCGCGGTCTTGCCATCCAGTCTTTGTTCTGAGCATGTCGAATTCAGGAATTGAAAGTTAGATTACTTGCGATTTATGTACACAGTTCATGGAGATAGGATGTTCTATTGACTATGATGTGGTATCATTGATTTCGCCAGCTTACCCCTCTAATGGCGTTTGGATCTCCTATGGGGTTGAGCTGAAGGGGAGTGATACGAATGAATTTATTGGTTGGTACATGGCAGCTTGCCAAATTTGCAACACGGGAAGTCACACACATGTGAATGAAATTTCCTGGGACGCCGTTTCGCACTGCTGTGTGACTTTAAGTGAGACTTGCTAGCCTTAATCTTTCTCCCCGGATCTAAAATTGCAGAAAATAGCGTCGAAGAAATGAAAGTGCAGTAGACTTCCATAGCTCTCTGCGGCTCTACTCTTGCCTTGTATGATGACCCCCCTTCTCAAGTTCTCTCAGACATCGAGCATCTCTCAATTCTGGGACTGACAGTAAAAGTTTGGTCCCTTGTGCAGCGAGTGGGATACCATATGATGAAAAATAGACACTAATTTCGACGGTGAAATAATGGTAAGTGACACTGTTTGTCAGTCATTATCTCCGGCGTTAGTTGCAAAAACGTCTGATTTACTCACTTTTCGAATTCCCCAAATTCATGGAGTTCGAGACCCCGATTTTGCAACAGAATAGTCGCTCAAAGGACGACTCATGTGCCCTGGCGCAACACTACGGCCCATGTGTGGTTTCATGTGTGGATTGCGAATTCTTCTTTGACGATGCCGAGATTGCAGTTTTTATACATGTCTTTAGCGAGAATTATATTGTTTCGAAAGGAAATGTTTCACATAAATCTGATTTAACTCACCTTCTTCTGCTAATACTTTGCAAGTCATGCGACAAAGGATCTGGAAATTCTACCTGTTGTATAACACGCTGGGCTATACACCGTAGTGTAAGGATCAAGCAGAGTATTCTGGCATGCTTCTATTGTATAAATTCTCATGAGTGCGCAAGAGTAGCGTAGCCGTTATAAGTAGCTTCTCGGAGGACACGCTTCCTCTTATCAGATATCGGGAAGCTCAGATGTCTTCCTACTGCAGCGGAGGATCATTCTTCAAGGTTTCATTCCGAAATATCACACCTACTCCGCTCAAAGCGATTGACACAAACTTTAAACGACAGTATACAAATTCACATCAGATAACAATTTTTAACCCACGATAAACATATTACCTTCCCTGCTTCAATCAAGTCTGGCACATACACAACAGCACTGTTTTATCAGGCTGATACAATCTCACAGTCCTGGATGATCCAGGCTGATACAATCTCACAGTCCTGGATGATCCAGGCTGTGAACTTTCTTCATCGGTTGGGGATTCAAGTTAAAGTGTGTATTTTTTACTTCTTTTATAGTGTAATTCCCAATTTTCCGGTGGATGAGAGTATCCGGTGGATGCTTGAGTGATTTGACATAGCGTGACATCCTGATTACACTCTCTTGTTATAATTGTTATAACCGAGATCTGATTATTACTTTATTTCAGAAAACTACTTATTTTTGAAATTCAGTATTATATGTAATATTCAATATTTCGACGATATTTTTTTAATTTTTATTAGAAGATATTGTTTAATATTTAATAAGGCTAGATCCCGGAACGAGATATTAATACTCCTAGAGCATGTTCTTCGTACTATCATCTCTGATACATACTGAATTTCCACGGTTTCGGTTCCTGTGGTTTTCATCGATCTATCACGCGTATCTCTTCTTCCGGGGCCCAATTGTTGGTTTCAGCCTATAATTAATGTGTCGTGGAAATTCATTGGCTGATAAGGATAAGCCTCTTGTCATCAAGCCAGAAATACTCCTCTATAAAAACTCTCAGAAATCACCACTTTCAACTGAGACATCCCAATAGAAGTACTAAATCTGAGAAGCCGAAGTGGTATCGTACTTCGTACAAAATGTCCGGACCGAATCGACATTTGGATTGGAAAGATATCTTCCTCTGCTACCCCATCTTCGATAACATTTGTGCCTATCTCGATCCTAATGATATCTTGTTTTTCCGATTAACTACCAAGCAACTTTCATCGTCGTTTGACTCGCTCTTCAAGGCCCAGTGGAATATCAATCGCCAACTCACCCGTTTTGTTAAGGATCCTGTCGGCTTTCGGTCAAAGTTGGCTGAGCACGATGCCCTCATAACTGGAAGCTTTGCTTTACAGTTCTTCGAGAGGAGATTCTGGCTTGATTCTGACCTGGATATTTATGTGCAAGGTGCGAACGACCTCAGGAATCCTGAACAAATAGGCAAATACTTGGTCAATCATGAGGGGTACAATCTACAAGGGTCGAAAACGGAAGCAAATGGTGGCTTGATAAACCATGTGGGCCAATTGAAGTATATTTCACAGGTATTTCATATCCGAAATCATTCATTATATATGCTTACATGCTTTCAGGTTGAATCATACCTTAGGACAAGCTCCAAGGAGAAGCCAATTCAGATCCAAATAATCTACACAACCAACATTCCGTTCCAAGCAATCATCCAGGGCTTTCATACATCACTTTTCATGAACGTCATCTCGTGGAATTTCGCATGTTCACTTTTCCCCGATATGAATTTCATCAAGAGAACAGCTTACGAAATGAATGGAGGCGGCATTGGCTATCTCCAAGCTAACGCCGGCCACAAAGATCTTGAAGCGAAATACAGACGAAGAGGATGGGAATGGAAGAAAGCGGCAGCCATTGGCGATTCAAAGAATTTACACTCCCTAAACTTGGCCAGCCGCAGAAAAATTGACGATTCGTATACATGGACCATCATGCTTGATACAAACGATGTCAGTGGTGGCCAACCTTCGTATGTTTTACAAAATTCTTACTTCAAAGTCGCACAGCTTGGCCCGCCCAACAAGCAGTATTTCGTGGATATGCATATTGTTCGCAGCTGCGTCCTTCGTTACGAATATACAACAACGACGAAGTTTTACGACCATTTCTCGTTCTGGGCATCGGTAAAACAGAGGCTGGACGATTTGACTCATGCTCAACTCTTAAAATTTCCCGAGAATGAACGACCAATTCCTCTTCAAACACACGGTCCGAGTGGCTACAAGATAGAATATAATTCACGTACCATCAAGAGGCATGTGCAAGAACCAGAGGGATGGATTTTCTATGATGATCAGATCCCGATATGGCATGAAGAGTATCTCAAAGACGAAGAAGCTAGACTGAGGGCTGAACAGGAAATGAAACAAGCCGGATTAGAGCTACATATCAAAGATTAAGTTGATTTATGTATTGCCGAAGAAGAGAAGTATGAGATGAACAAGCCGACTTGGAGCTATCCCTGAACGGCGAAGCAGAGATATTGGCTGGTGAAGTGTAGAGACTCTAATTTGATTAGCTGGGCTGAAGGTCTTGGATTGAGATTACGACATTGAGGGGAGAATATCGAAAACCACATTTTCAAGCTTACATTTGACATCGTCCGACTTTCTTTGGTCGTGAACATAGGCGGGAGTTCCCTAAATCATGCTAGTATCAATTGCCCTTTTCATATACCTACTTCACTAGATTCACTCTCATGTATCGACAACGCGCGAGAACAGACATAGAGAAAACCACTGAGTCCATCAATACCACAAAAATCGCCACGAGAGTATGGCATCTAGCGAGAGATGTTGTAGAAGGAGAGGAGCTGAATGGGAGGGAAGGCGAGAAGGGGCAGGAGGAAGCCTGAAAAAGATATTGTGTATTTTCTTATGATCCTGTAATTAATTTTGATTTGCTAGCTCCTTACGAGCTAGTCGTCCATAATGAAGTATAACTTGCTGAAGCTAGCCAATTTACACACAATCTTTTACTTTTTGAATCACGTGATGTTGAAATGGTATATCTTCGCGCCCGAAAATAATTGGTGGAAAAATATCGGTCATATTCAGTACACTAATGCGCTTACGTAGGATCCTTCTACAGCAACATGCTACCAATTCATCAAACGTCGTATTTGAGTAAGGAACATGTATGATACATCATAGGCCATTCAAAAGCCTCTGGTCCCTCAGGGAAAGTCTTTGCTTGCAATATCAACTCCAGGCTGGCGGAACAATGAGTTACGTGGCGATAAGCATTGCTCGCATCCACCAATGGAGGATCATTTCTCAATGCCATACCCATCTTCCTCCATATATACACGCAGTGAAGCTCGTGAGCGTTCTGATGTGAAGTCCACACACTGGTATAATTTCCAGCTCGCAAGAAATCCAACTCGTCCTTTCCGTTGATTGGCTGTGTGAGGTCGACATCGGAATACCAATCCCACGTTGTAAAGATGTCGCCGGCGTGTTCCACCAACTCATCAAAAACACAATCTCGAGGTATCCACGCGCTCATCATGGGGTCGAAAACACACCCGTTCAATCTTGCAGCAGTCGGGTTGCCTCCACAAGCTGTGCCTTCAGGAGCGACCGGTAATTTATGAGGTTTTCGAGAGGAGATGACTAGTCCAGTTATCGTTATGGACGACACAAATAACAGCACTATGGATAACAATGTAACTGAAATCAAAAATCTCCTCGAGATTCGAGACCGGATATCATCATTGAATTCTCGAAACCTAGAGGGAGGCTCGCTTATCTCAGTTCCATCCTCGCTAGAAGAATCTGTGGTGAGTACCCTCTTATATTCGGGCCCATGAAGCTTTGGGGCAAAGAGGGATTTCTCCATTATCTGATCACGGACTTCTGAACGCGTGACAAACGACAATGATCACACCCGATTGTTCAAGTGAGAGACAAGATTTGACAAGATTTGGCTCTTGGAACGAGGCTGGAACAAGTGCGAAGGTAAAATGGGTGTAAAGATAGGAATAGTAATTGGATTACTCTTTCGACAGCGATGGACCTCCTCTCACCATGGTTCGGAATATATAAGAATCAACCATGTTTGTTCCACGTTGTAACATAATTGGTAAAGTTACGACTCATATCGAAGAATAAAAGATGTATCAACAATGGAAAGCCGTGTCGAGACGGCAACCCGAAACGATCATGCAGCTTATATGTTGTGGTGGAGATCTGACGCCCGAAGAATGGGATACAGTAAGCTCTACCCAAAAGGGTATGGTTACGCATATCCCTGTGCTCTATAAGTTAAGCTTAAGTACCTCGGCCAATTTTCACCTGCAGGAAGATAGGAGGGTTCCACTGAATGTGCCTACAGAGTAGATCTTTCTATAGCTGGGATGGATATAGATCCTTCGTTGATGATTTGGCATTTTATATGCCGGAGGATCTGTAACCTTAACCTTATCGTCAGTCGACCGTGCACTCAGAGCTATATAACAAGAATTCGCCATCTAGGTCATACGATGGCGATTGCACATTTTCACCAGAAAAGGAAGGCAGTTTGGTATTGCATAAATCCAAGGTGACGGAGCTTATCATGATGGAACTTACTTCTTGGTGGTCATCATTTTTACCAAAAAAGGAAGGCATAGCATAGCCTATGCACTATTGCTGCGTAAATTGCCTGCGGAGCTTATCACGATAGAATCGCCTTTATTTCAGTGTTACGGAGGGTAATCCTAAGGCGCGTTGTTACAGTAGCTACTAGCTAGAGGTAGATGTAGCATAGAACCGTCACACTGATTAAGTCTCAACTTTTTATAAAACTGTTTGTTTCTATGCGCCTATTCTTACCCGTTCTTTTGATTTGAAAAATTTGCTTTCGTTGTTCTCACAAAATGGGAAACGAGTATCGAAGCCTAAAGGGATGCTGGACATGTCGTGTAAGGAAGAGGAAATGTGACGAGAAGGTTCCAATCTGTTCAGCCTGTGAATCTCTGGAGCTGGAGTGCCACGGATATGGAGAGCAGCCAATTTGGATGGATCGAGGCTCGAAACAGAAGGCAGAAGCGATAAAGATCAAACAGATGGTAGCGGAAGTAAGGAGACGAAGACGCAGGAGGGAAAGTTCAAGCGAAAATTCCCTTGCATTGAAGAATTCAAGGACAAACTCTCATTCTCGGCACTCCAGCCTCAGCTCAACATTCGTTACAACCCCTACAACCACACAAAGACACTCCTGGGGGCTCGAGGCTGTCTTTCCCTCTTACTCTGCAGCCTCTTCCCACTCTTCCCACTCAGACGGCTCTGATCCTGAGTTTGCTCCATTAAATGATGATACATTGTCGGATTTTCTTCCTTCCGACTTGTTTTTCCCCGAGTCACAAGCCTTATCACACGGGATCGAACTTCTTCACTGTAATAGTTATGTATTTGAGTGTGATCTGTTATCTTCACCCAATATCCAATCACAACCCAACAAAGTTGCATGGCCTCAGCCGGCAAAGGTCCCGGAATCGATGTCTGGATCTGGACACTCTTCTTCTCAGAAAAATCACCCTGTCATCGCCAATAAACGAGCGCTGGCCATCGATAAATTGGGAGACGCTACAATATTGGCTTATTATTTTGAGAAAGTATTGAACTGGCAGTTTCTGTCTTGCCAATCACATTCGTCAGCCTTCAACCAGGGACATATTATGTGGCTAGTCTCTAAGTCACAGCCATTATACCATGCTACATTGGCCTTGAGCAGTTCGCACAAATACCTCCAGACAAATGCAACCATCGATGAACACACCCCTCAATATGACGTGGCGATCAAAGAACTTGATAATGAGTTGCAAGATCCAAAATCATACGAAGATGTCTCGATATTAGCTTGTATAGTTATGTTTTTGCATTCTGCCGTACGTTGACCCATTCAGTTCTTGCATGCATACACTAAAATAAACCTTATAGCTTTTATACAAGTCAGTAACTTGTGACTGGTGCTTGCACCTACAAGCGGGTATCTCAATCGTAACTTCTTGGATCGACAATGAAGATCAATATTATGCTTTCGGCTCTTCGTCTGTCGAGGAGACAAACACCGAATCGAGCACTATCAAGTCAGCTAAAGTTTTTCTCGTTGGTTGCATCATCAGATTCGACTTATTATCAAGTCTCACCAGAAATTCTGTCCCAGCGTTGAGTAGACGTTATCAACAATTTCTGCACGCATCTTCTTATAGTTCACCTCTACAAGCAGCTTTGCAGTGCCGCAGTTGGATTTTCAGCATACTATTGGACGTATATTCCCTACGTGAATGGAAAGAGAAGAAAGAGGTTAAAGGGCTACTTAGTTTACGAGAACTAGTATCTAAAGCCTTCCCAATCAAGAAAACATTGGAAAGGGGCATTTCCATGAATATGGAAGAGATAAACAACTTCAAGCAGAATCTTGAGAGTACTGAACAAAGGACGAACACTAAGCCTGAGCAACCAAGCTACAATATACTCGTTGTGACACACATTTTTGCATGCTCAGTATCCATCTTTCTGGAAGTGGTATTATCTGGACCCTTACCAAAGTTGCCAGAGATCCAACATGAAGTTCATCGAGCACTTGAGTCTTACGCTTACATTAACGATCCCGATCTCTTAAATATATTGCGCTGGCCATTGTGTGTGGCAGCATCTGTAGCAGAGCCGGATCGGTATGATTTCTTCAGAAGCTTGCTGGCTTCCCCAAATGTATCGTGGATCGGCACATTTCGTGAATCTTTGGAGCGTCTTGAAGAGTACTGGCGAGCAAGTCTAGATATGAAATATAATGATGCCAGTGTTGAGTCTGCACGCTCTCGGAAAATCATGGCTTGGGATATCTTGGTTTCATAGGGCTAGAATCTGTGTCAAATAACTGTAGCAAGTGGCAAATAATACGAATTACTAGTATCATCAAGTCTTGCTATATAGTGTTTCAATCCAATGATCACATAATGCCACTTGCAAAGTTATGGTTTCTATAGGAAGAGCGTTGATGAGAGACGGTACGTAAATTCCTCTACTGTAGTACTGCCGCAAACACCAAACACTACTCATGGCCACTAAGAAAACACTTGGACCAGCAAATGCGGAAATATGAATCTACACTCTCGTCTATCGTATATCATCATTTTTGGTAGGTTTTGATAAGGTGGTTAAGATTGGAAAGGAAGCAGAAATACTTGAGCCTAGGCACTAATTGTGGATTTGCTAGCCAATATAAGACACGGCGCAAACTGTTAAATGTCTTATACAGATCGAAATCCGATCAGGTGATTTGGATTCGAGGAGCAATATCTGCAAATTTGATATGAAAACTGAATATGATTTGACGAGTAAGGTGTGGATCATCTCAAATTGCCCGGATCCATTCTTGGCATTGGGCGATGCGATATATAATGTCACTTATCAGCACTGCCAAAGATCTAGGCTTTCTTATTACGACCCCGCATGACTATGCAAGTCAGACTATCTCTTATCGCTACCCCTGTGACCCCGCATATGAACCCTACCTTGGCAGGCGAGCCAAGACTGGCAAGTTGTTGCGCAAAAGAGCAACTTGTAACGGTTTCGACCCCTCCACCATATTTCGTCTAGCTTGAGCTTCCGGGTAACCAACGAAAAATATCGCTATGGCTACGAGCTCTATGTTTAATCTTAGACAGAACTCGTTCTTTGCTTGCTGTAGTGTAAGCTTTAACCAATAAATCTTTTTTGTCTGTTCGTCGACTTTGTTCTCAATTTACAGTCCAGTTTTTGTTGAATGCAAAAATGGCTAAGCAGGATGAAGAATCTCGAGAATCTCAAGACCCTCTGCTCTCTGAGGAGTTCGCTGAGCTCAAAGGCGACATAAACCCTCCTCGTCGAACTCTCACAACAACAAAATGCTTACTTATCTTCGGGATAATGACGATACTACTCTTCGCATCCATTCTTTCAGTCTTCTCTTACACGCGGCGAGTCTCAGAAAAAAACTCATCTCGGCTTGAACCACCTGACCATACGTTCTGCGGAAGAACACCAGCAGAAGCTATTAAAAATGGCTGTCATTTCGAACCTATGCTCAGCTCTTGGGTGCCCGAAGCCTGCTACTTCACCGACGAAGGTGACTACGACGTCTTCGACGATCTCCCCTGGTACTCCGATCCTTTCCTCCGAGAACGCTTAAACACAACCGAGATGATGAATGTGAGGGCCGGTCACTACGACCATGTTTACACGACCTGGGCGTACCACGATGAACATTGTCTATACACATGGAGAAAGCTAGCGATGGCGATGGAGAAGAGATTGCCGATGGTAGATACGAAGACGGCAGATGAGGAACATTCGCAACATTGTGCGAGGGTTACGAGGAACTATGTGAGGGAGGATGGACAGGAGAAGATTGCGGATTTGAAAACTTTGGGCTTAAAGGTTACGCTTATTTATTTTGGGTGCGTCAATTTATTTTGAGGGGTCCCAAGGATGGTTTCGTGTGCCCGGATGTAAAAATTGGTGGATTACCTGCGAAAAGAAGTTTTTCCGCAGAGCTGTAAGGAGGCAAGAGTGATTAGGGTTTCTTATAGTCCCTGTCCGGACTTTAGTCCGCAAGTTCCAACGCTTTTTGCGTTGAGAATGCTGTAAATATTTGGAGACTAGTTAGTAATCGAACTGAATGGAATCTTGCAAGGCGTTTGAGTATATGAAATAGATCTAAAATCTCAAATATCTTTAACACCCCAAAATTCTTCAAGGTATGAAATGCCCTAAACAATTAAACCAAATTTGTTCCGCTATTTATATCTATGTCCCCGTCGGATATTTCGATAGTATCAAAGTAATGATACCACCAGCGGCTGGAGAATCTTTCGTGGCAAGTGCTTTTACTGCGTTATGAACGCTGAAGTTCTCGAACAGATGCATTCCCCAGAAGTAGGAGATTAATTCTCAAATATATCCCAGTGATCAGCAGTACCTCTTGATAAAAACTTGTAGAATTTACAAGTAAATGATAAAGCAGAACAACAAAACACTGAATATTTTACCGAGACCTCAATCGTTGAAACTACTGGGTATCACAAATCGCATAACAATTTTAAAGTAGGTTAAAGATGATACGAATAGTTTTATGCATATATTCTAGTATTGGCAGTGCTAAAGCCAGGTGATTTTGGCACTACTGAAGTTACGCTAAAGCGTTCGGTAAGACCGCGATAGGAAAGCCTGTCAACTACTACTCAAGCTCTAGACATTTAACTATCCTAATCCCGGTGATAGCCCCCCATCTCATCATCGTGATCATAAATCATAACTCATCTCGCATATCCCTCAGATCCAAACATCAACTACACAATCTAGGATGCAGACTCTTCAACTTCCTCACCCTTAACACGGACAATCTGTTCGTAGAATTCGATTAGTAAACACTCTATATATGTCCAAGTTCTATTGAAAAAATTGGATCCTACTTACAACAATAGTCTTTGACTCTTCAAAGGCACCCTCAGTGGAGGCAATAGCAGCTTCGTCTCTCTTTTTGGATGCAGCCTCCTCAACTTCCTCGCCCTTTACACGAACAATCTATTTCCACGAGTTTGATTAGCAAGAACTGAATCATAACATTCGAGCTCTACTAAGAAGCCCTGGGTCTAACTTACGACGATGGTCTTCTGTTCCTCGAAAGCACCTTCAGTAGAGGCAACAGCGGCCTCATCTCTCTTTTTCGATGCGGCTTCTTCAACTTCCTCACCCTTGACACGAACGATCTACTCTCATCTGTGATTAGAAAATGCTCTACTAGGATCCAAGTTATACAATAGGGATTCTACTCACAACAATAGTCTTCTGCTCCTCAAAAGCACCCTCAGTAGATGCAACAGCTGCTTCTTCTCTCTTGAAGGGAGCAGCAATGACCATGCCAAAGATGGTTGCGAGGAAAAGAGTTGCGACGGTGAACTTCATGATTGCGGTTTGAGTTGACTTCTTGAAAAGACCAAATTGGTAAGTTTGAGGTAGATGAAGGGATATCTGAGATGAAGTTATCGGAGCTGATGATGATATTTCAGGAAAGGTCTTTGGATAGTAGTCTTATATATTGCTTCTCGCTGGAGAAAATTAGTGGTATCGATATCTACCCAGTATTACTAGCGAAGTTGCATTTGCATTCAAAATTTCATTCATTACAACTCCGATACAAGCTAAGCTGTCTGCAGAATTTGATCGCGCAAACAACGCAATGATTTCGAAGTTCTTCATCTGCAATTCAAAATTGTACGAGCCTCGTTCGCCTCGGCCAAGGTATCGTGTCGGCTTGCCAGAGTATACTCCATTTTTGCTTGTGGCCAGCTTGCATACATAAGTGGGTAGGTAAGCTTGTTCTCTGTGAATACTTCCGTCAGCTTCGGATAAATAACGTTTCCTTTCATTGGACACTTATTGCATACACTGCTTATTATCGAGAGTTTCGAAGTCCAAGGTTCATTTCTCGCGTCGACTTTCAACTTCTATTTAAATTTTCTTGGCAAGTTTTCTAAAACCCGAAATGCAGCCCAAGCTTAATGGCAAGCAGTGGTAAAAAGTTGAGTACAACTTAATCTACTGAAGTGAGTCGATGTTTCAAATTGATTCATGAACCTAAAATCCCTCATCGTTTAACTGCACTACAGACTTCTCGAAATTCCGGTCTTTGGTCTCCATTTTCATCTAGCTTCCCACCTTCTTTTTCCTTATCGACTCTCAAAGCACTAGCGACATCACAGACTTCCAGCCCATCAAGCGACGCAGTTTTTCCCTCCCTTCTATTCTCCTCGGCTGTATAGCCAGCTTCGCATTGGCCGTCTTGCTCATCACCGTTGTGCGTTGGCCATGGTCCCAAGGCGATTCCGGCTACTACGCATACACAGACTGTGGAAAGACACCCGAGGAAGCGCGCTCTAGAGGATGTAGCTACTATCCCATGGGGCGATTTTGGGCGCCTCCCGAGTGTTCGTTTGCCGAAGGTGACGACAACTATCATCCCTTCCGCGACCGGGAATGGTTCGTCGACACGAACTTGACGATTCCTGCCGACATCTCCCGGTTAGAATCAGGTGATGCCCGTCGGGCTTTTACTCATTATTGGCATGATAAGCATTGCACATTTGTGCTACAGAAATTGGCATTGGCGGTTGCGCTGAAGAAAACGATGGTTCCGGGATTGGTGGGAAGTATTCATCATGTTAATCATTGTGCGATGACGATTACGAAAACGATCAAAAATGCGTATAATGAGACTTTCCTTGCGAATGATATGTCGATAACGGAGAGTACTTTGGGTTTCATGCCTTGTGTTACAGTTAAGTAGGTCTCATATTCTCTTTGAGCTTAAATCCATTGTACTAATAACATACAGAAGCCTTATGGACAATCCAGGATACGAAAATTGATTCCTTCGTTTCAATGGAAGAAGGGAGTAGCGGTTGTAAAAGTATTTAGCAAGTGAAATCTCTGGAGATTTATCTGTACCTACAGATTACGGCAGCATAATGGATAAATCAAAGCTCAAAATTTGACCTACTCCGATTTCATTCCGCAGCATTGCCATAGATGTGAACGATATTTTTCTTGAGAAAATAACCCATTTTTGAGCAGTTTTAAGTCTTTCAAGTATCCTAAATTCACACGTTTGGTCATGGTGAGGTTCAGTCGTTAGATTCTCGATTAGACATCAAAATCGCTTTTCTCGTAGAAGTGCAGGGTAAACCCCCTGCCTCTCTCATCGTCCTCCAGGGAGCTACGAGCCCACATACCATTCTATTGCTTGATGTGGAAGACTTACTATGATGATAAGAGACATTTGCCCCTCCATATTATACGCTTAGAATGTACTACTGTGTGTGCTGTAATGTGGGGGTCAGAAGTGGGCCCTTGAACTCGTTACAACTTGCCATTAACGAACGATTGCGGGTCGCCTTTCCTGCTAGGATATGCATTAGGTCTTACGAAGGGATTTTGAGCTATCATGAGAGTCAAAATTGCGAAATTTTTGTGACTTGTATTGATTTCAGATCTCGCAGCTAATGTACTCGTGATTCAGCGGATTATCGATTCCCTCTAGTCTTTTCCATAACTTGACAAAATCCCATTCTTAGTCTAATCGTCGAGGAAACCTCTGAATGACCATATCCTGTGATCTTCATCAGATACTACCGGCAAACTTTATCTATCCATTTAGTCGTTTCACTTCACAATATCCACAGCAAATGTTCGAACTCTCAGAAAATTAATAATGATACTCCCAGAAGACCTCGAAAAGAGCGGGAGCTCCTCAATGTACATCTCCCGTCCAAGCTCTACCATCTATCTTCTCCTTCCCTACATATGGTGGCAACTCGATGACTTCTGTAAGTTATAGAATTCCCACCTGCTCCCGATGAACAACTACTAACAAGTAATAGTTATTGGACAAGCCCGCACCGCTGGCCTCTCAACCCACTTCAAATTAGCGCAAATCGATTCCGAAGAACTATACACGGATACCAAATTCGTACTTTTTGCATTCGCTTGGTTGCTACTACTATGGCAGATATCAAATATCAATATCCACAAGATGACTCTCATAGTCGCGAGTCTTCAAACATTGCTAGTGTTAGCACAGATCGGTGCTTCCTCTACGGAAGTCTCATTCATTATACGCTCAATGCTTGGGATAGGTGGCGCGATCTTTCCTGGATCATTGTTGCTGTCGATTTCACAATTTCCTAGAAGCAAATTGGCTACTACTGTTGCAATTTTTGTTGTTGTATCTCCTGCTGAAATTGTAGTGGCTGGACTACTTCTTTCAGCTTTAGTCAGTTTCATGAAAGATACGTCTATTCTGAGTTGGGAAGCTATCTTAGCTATTGATGGTATATTTGGTATCATCGTCGTCGCTATACTATGGTTAAAATTTCCTGTTTCCATCGAGAATAGCCTTTCCACAAAACTCATGAACTCTCTTGACTCGACCAGCTGGAAGTCAAAATTCAAGAACCTTTTTGACCCAAAAAACATTATGTTCGTTATAATGTTCATTTGTGCCAACTTGGCAACTGCTCCAGCACCTTGTTACCTCGCTGTACACCATCGAATATCTTTTGTCTCTATGCCTTACTTTTTCTTCACCGTGATTTCAGACTTGGCTCCATCATCACACTTAATCTTCAATCTCCTTACCATAACTCCATATCTTGTTTCCATCATTACAATTTCCATTCTAGCGAGGAGATCCGATAAAAAGCAAGTTCGAGGTTCCTTAGTATTTGTTTGTGGCCTTCTTTCTGCAGCAGGCTTTGCCATCATGTCCTTAGTTGCCATCCTTGACTGAAATATCTGGTGGTCTTTCTTTGCCATTTTCCCGGCTTGCGTAGGATCCTACGGCGCGATGACGATGATTCTTTCCTGGGCATTAGGAAGTGAACAATCGGCTTTTGGGCGAGGAATTCTCCTTACTATACTTGTGGGGGCGGCACAACTGTCAGTTATATTCTCTCCCGCCGGAGTAAAGCCGTGGTGGAGAGCCAAGGATGAGCCTGCACACCCGAGAGGTTTAGGGGCCAGCGCAGCATTGATGGGTTTGTGTGCTATATTAGCGCTAGTGTTGAGGTCATACTTGACCCGGAGGAACTCCAACAAGGAGAAACACCTTTATACCCCGGTCAAGGTTGGAGACGCACTTGATGATGAAGTGGAAGAAAAAATTGTTGATAGATATATTATATAGAGATGCGTACGCGCATTCATTAGCTTACAGATGGTCGATATCATTATTTCTATTCCCGAAAATTATGCACTAGAATGCTTTATCGTCGATCATAGTTCTTGAAGATAGAGTTATTTTTGAGCACATCTTATTGTCAGTCATTCTAGGCTCATAATTACTCTCATTATCGCTTAGTGTCGCTTATTGCAAAGAGTCTCTAAGAACCTATTCTCACTATTTCCTTGAGCTAGATATTAAAAGGATGGATTTTCAAGACTTTCGCTGGGAAATATAAGGAAATAAAAGAATTGCTTATGGGATTGAGAATTCGGCTTGTCGTGAGCGCTTTAAAATAATAATGAAGCGTCTAATCCATCAGCACTAATTCCTAATAGTTCTTCGGCAAGCCTGAATCTCGAACATGGTTTCGCATGTTCTTCCACCGGTTACTTCAAGCAGCAAGTGTATATCGTAGTGACCATGAAGAAGAATCATTTGAGTAAAAGGTTGGAAGTTTATATAGCGTCGTGATTAAATGAAAACAAGACAACAAAGTGATTAAATAATAGTGAATTTATAGCATTAGACTCATACTCCCCTCGATCTAAACGCCGTAGCTTCAGAACTTCAATCTTCTTATATATCAATACATAACCGACTACCCGTTTTTTATCTCTCAGCAAGCGAGGCTGAATGGCATATGGGCATTTTTCTCTCTCAGCTCCCTTCGAGGCTTCCATACTCTATCTCATTGTTGATTTTGTGAAATTTAACCCGCAATAACTACGAGAGGAATATGATACTGGTCCCTTTCAAATTCCCATTATCATTTTAATCTCATGAGTCTTGCTATCATTAGGAGCTTCTAAAAATAAAGTACTCCCGCTGACTTCTTTCTGCTCTCGAACTCACATCTACGTCTTTTTTCTCGTCATTTGCTTTTCTTACTGCCATATCCTATTCACATCTATAATCTATCGTTACAAATAAACAACAGCAAAAACAGTGAGATAACAAGAGTCCGAGTACAATCCTCACTCCCATCCAATCAAACATAAATTCCAAATTTACCGTTTCAATCAGCACAGCTCAACTTCGGTTTCGAAACCTGTAATGTGTTCAAAAATGTTTCGTTCTCACTACATAATAGAAAATACATCGACACTCAAGCATTTATATACATCAGATACGCAGGAAACTTTAGCACAGAGGACGCATCACTTAATACAATCATTCAAAGTTACCGAATACGATCCAATTCACCACATCCTCGAAGTGTCACATTCATTTTACGTTAGCCTCTTTTTTTGAGGTCCATAATCAGTTTTCTGCTATTGATAAGTATATAAGCCCCCATCTTACCCTTTTAAATTTCTTCATAAAGGCAACTCGAAGTAGACAACAATACAATGGAAGATACTAATGCTTACAGCTTTATTCCCAATTAGGAATGTTGCTATCACTTATTTCACATAATATCCGAATACTTATCCAGATATACAATTAAAAATCTTATTTGCTGCTATTCCATCTTTTTCGTCACTTATTCAAGAACAATAAACCATCCCGTAGCAATGATAATCACCACCTGAGAATAGCGATTTAGCTCCAAAACCCAGGTTTGATACTATCCATAATTGTTAGGTCAGCCAAAAGATCAAGATCCCAAATAAAGTATTTCCCTCGCCGTACATAAGGACCAAGGAAAGATTTGAAATCGAGACTTTTGGAAGAAGTAGAACAGTGGGTGACTGAAGCGCTTTTAAAGAAAAAAAGTTTGAACTCCACCTGCAGTCATTATTATAACTACCTAGGTAGGCAGAAGTAATGTAGCCAGTGAATGACTTCAAAGAGTACTGCAGATGATCTCATGCACATTAAGGAGAATATAATCCACTCGAAACAACGTGTAAATCTTCAGTTCACCACTGCATCTTGTACTCCGCACCTCGTTGTGATTTCTTGTTATTTTTCTAAAAATTCTCACATATAAAAGCATCGTCACGTCTCGACTGTCCAACACAAACAAATCAGAAATCCGACACACAGCACTTAAGATGATTCTTTCTCGCTGTGGGTGTTGTTTCATTATCTGACATCGGTTCATTGAATGCTTTGAAGGTACGAACTGCTAAAGATAAGATGCTAGCCTTTGTCGTGTACAAGACCTTGATATCAGGCCATTACTGCCATATAGCTCCTTGCCATTGTCCTTAAACCCAAAAAGCAGTACTTCCGCAACATTTCTTCACAATGTAAAGGTTGAACTTAAAATATCGAGAACAAAGCTACATAACTATCTTCAAAATCTCATCAATATAGCCTGCAAATTCACAAATTACCGAGTCGTTCTATTCCACAGGCGCGAAGCTCAGAGAAACGCCCTTTCCCTCTGGCCAATACAGACTTCTGCGTGTCATGTCTTGAAGAAAGCAAACTCGTCAAGAGCAAGTGCTTTTATAAGTAATACCTATAGGAGATAAGAATACTCAAGGAAAGTATATAGACTGGTCACGAATGTAGATAGGAACAAAAAAGAAGAGTGAATGATGCGCCACGGATGAAGATCGAGGTGAGTATTCAATCGAATATCCTATTTTTTCTCTCAATCCTTGCCGAGCTCCCAAAATCACGCACAGCTCTTTTTCTCACAGATTCATCCAGAATCTATAAATAATTCATCACCACTCGCTTTCTTTCAAAATCATACCTCACAATAAAGAATAAAGGAAAGAAATACAGATAACAGGGGAACTCAGCCAATTCTGATGCTTTTTGCAATCCAAAATTTCCAGATATCTATACATCTAATCTCGCTTTGCATTCATCCAAAGAAACAGTCCATAAAGATTTTGTTGAAAATCATTTTTATTTCTATTGATTAAACCTCTTTTATTATCGTTAACTCCTTTCGCTACCAGAAACTCCACCTCGCATCCTCTAATCCTCCAATCCTAATTTCCCACTTCTCCTCTTCCTTTTTCTCGAAAGCCAAAAATAAGCCCAGATCAGTCTAAGCTATAGCTTCGAGAATTTCATCCCAGACTTTGAGCCACATGCTCGGACGTAGATTTACGATTCTGCGGTTCGCTACCGTTATCGAAACAGGTGAAGCTTACGTTTTTATACCAAGAAATGAAGTTTAGCGAGGGTGAAATTAGCGAGCGTTATCGAGGAGGGGTATCTGGAAATAATCCGTTTGAATTCACCAGTATACCATTTCCACGCCCGATATCTTCATCTCCTTCCCTATCCACTTTGAACATCTCACTTATTCCTAGACATTCACTCACGCAACTATACCGCTCTACCCTCCCAAATTAGCTCTCTACATTTTCCGACTCTATAAGTATATAAACATCCACTTCATTCCTCTTAAATCCTCAACAAAAACGATTAGAAGATTTTGGCAACCCAGTCTATGAATCCGCAATCTGTTTTCCCAGTTTATATCCATTTCAACTAATCTCAAACCATCATTATTTCCCTTTCCACTTTTTGACGTAAAAACAGTGAGCTCTCATATTTCGTAACTGATCTCTTATTATCATCTACCCCTCTTTGTTGTCAAAATCCTGCATACTACTACTATTACCACAACTCTCTATCATTTGATCTAAACAGTTCCTTACCATTCCTAGATTCCTCTAAAGATACCACCTATTATACATATCCCCTAACAGAAAAACACAAACCACCGTTTTCAGTTTCACACCCCTATACTCCACACACCTCGTGGTTCCACATATTTGATATCTTAGAAATATCTCAAGGTATCCAAGATTTATATACACCACCCCAAGCTTGAGTATCTGGAGTTTCAACCAAACCCAAGCGTTAAGCAACGAAACAGTAAATCCTCAAAAATCGTTACACTATCCCTCCTTCTACCAAACCCAGTGTTCCCAAGCCCACCCTCCAATCAACCAATCAACCAATCAACCAATCAACCAATCAACCAATCAACCAATCAACCCACATCCCAAAATCAACATTCCACAACCCCATCACCATATCCCCCCTCAAGGTCCATCCATAAAAACACCCATCTCCTCGCCATAACAAACCATAAACAATTTATCCCATAATTTCGACATACAGCAAGATGCGAACATTACACTTGCCCTAAATATCTATTTTCACTTCAACTTTATAGCCCCACTAGTGGGTGTACGGACTCACGGGACAGTACAAAAATAAACTTGTGAATATCTTTTGATATATCGAATCATTTATTTTAGGAATTGTTACAATTCTTGAATAAAGATAAAACAATCAAAATACAAATTCTAATATCAAACAATTGAAGAATGAATTTATGAAAAATATTGAAAATTGGGAAGTGTCCCGTCAATCCATGCACCCACTGGTGCCCTCATCATTTTCTCATCAATTATAACACCTAGGACTTACCTGTAGATAAGAACGAGCTATTCGATCCTCCCTTTCCCCCTCGGCATTTACCTCTTCTCTACACATCCAAATTCACGTTCACATTCACACCATCGCAAGTTCCATCACATGCCCATTGAATATGAATCCCAATTCCTCATATGTAGGACTCATATTTCCAAAACCACATGCATTTTTCAATACATATAATATATATATGTACCAGCATATATTCTCATTAAATATACAATCCTATATCCCCTTCCTCCCTGTGCTCTCGGACCTAATTCCCCGAACCATGTACCTACCAACTATCCATGCATATGCTCCAAATACCATCCTTCCAAATTCCAACCGTGATCACAATCCCAGACCCTAATTTCCTTTCCCATGTATCATGACCGCTTTTCCATCCAGCACAAGCCTAAAGCTTGAATCCAACACCTACATCGAATCAACTTTTGGAAACATTCTCGGCCCTGCGAACCCCTTCACCACCACACTCTGAATATCGATATTCCCATCACTCCTCCCATCTGGACTCCACAATTTCAAGAGAATATATTTCCCACTAATTGGTGTACTAAATTTAATAGTACACTTACTCTTATCCCTCTCAATAAAGAATTTTGCATGAGGAACCATAAGTTCACCTCCTACAGCTGCGACTGCTTCTTGTGTTGCGATTTGAGATGCTTCTGCCGCTTCTGCTAATGTAATATTACTAGCTATTTCCCTCCTTTCCATTTGTGGTCTATTTCTTGAGACTCTTGCAGAATATGATGCATCGTAATAGTAATGAGTACCATCATCTGAAAGTCTGTAACCTGGTGGAGGAAATTCATCTTCATCATCAGTACTTTCTTCCGGCAGTCGAAGATCATCTGGAATATCTCTTGATACTCTCATTCTATAAGCTGCTCGACGATTTCTTCGAGGTTGATCTTCATTGTCAGAACAATCACTACTACATTCCATAGTGACTTGATATGGTGATGTAATATTGGTAAAATCGGATGGAATTTGGGCTGTTGGTGGAATATATGGAGTATTCAAATCGCATTCAGGATCTTGAGCACCCAATTGAACAAGACGTCCAGCACGAGCTTGAGCAGTTGTCATACTTCTAGTACCATCATCATTATGACGAATAGACATTATAGAAACAGGTGGCCTTTCTCGAGATGGGGAAGAATATTGAATTTGATATTGCGCAGTGCGAGTAAGGAGATCGTTCGATGTTCCGGATACAAATACCATACCTTCTTGAACTCTAAATATTGATTAGTATTGCGCAGCATTGAAAACAGATAATAAAATACTAACGGGGCTGTGTATCCTTTATGAGGTGCCTTGATAACTATTTCTGAAAGAGAAAATGTAGTTTCGCCTTGATGTTTCAAGACAATATTACAACGATTACTTTTAGTACAGTAAACGGTATTATCATCTTTCAAAACATTATCTGAACCATATTCTCCTTCTGGACAACTTTGAAATAGTCCTCCATCACAACTAACAATTTCCATTTGTAAAGTACCAGGTTCGACTTGACCATATTTTCCATATTTGAAACCTTGCCACGATTCTCCTTTATTATCTTGATCCAACTTTCTTCTCTTGGTTCTACGACCAAATTCTCCCTCGTTGACATGATCGGGTGACGGTAACCTAGAACCGATAGGAGTCGCTAACAAAGTTCGAAGGTTCAAACTTGCGGCTTCTAATTGTCTTACATCTTCGGATAATGAATTTAAAAGATTGCCTTCGACTGAAGCACGTTGTGGTTCCATATATCGATCGGATTGTAAGAGGCGAGGTCTTCGACGACCAAGTAGAGAAGGAATAGGTCTGGGTGCATCTCGTCTTCTTGTAACTTCGGCTCTTCGTGTATTTATATCCCTTTCCCTTTCGTTTTCACCAAATTCCTCTCGACTTGATCCATGATTTAATGTTGAACGTCTCCCTCCTAATCTATGTTGCCTCTCGACCCTACGTTCTGATGATGACATATTTCTAATGTCTTCGGCTTCGGCTCTTCGTGCTTCAGTATATCGACCTATTGCTCTGTAAAGTTCCCCCGATGGACTTATCGTATTATTCGAATTAGGACCGCGCTCTAGAATTTCTTGAACTAATCTTTCTGCTGTTTCGGTGGGAGAATCTGTAGATGAATGACTCGGTGGATCATCAAAGTTCCCCGACTTTAATCAAATTAATTAGTGGGATTGATCATATGTCGAATATTAAGAATATGAATGTACCATTGAGAAGAGACGCCTTGACATAGGGATTGGATTGGATTGGATTGAATTGAATCTTTGTAAGCTAATAGCGCGGCGAATGCGGAGAGAATGAATATGAATGTTCTTGAGTGGATTGATAAAGGATGTGGGGAGAGATATTATTCGTATAAGATATAAGATGTTTCTTTAAAAAGAAGTTTATGGATCGGATCGTGGATGTTGAATGTATGTGTGTATGGATGGATATGTATGTACTAGGTAGGTGTGTGCGAGTGGATATGAAATATCTGATCGATTGGGTGATGGTGTTGTAGTAAGAAGACGTGGTTTGGTGAACCCTTGAAGTAATGGAAGTGGGTGAGGTCTGAGGTGTAAGGAGTGAGGAGTGAGGTGTCGTAAGGAGTGATGAGTGATGAGTGATGAGTGAGGTGTGAAATGCGAAATGTGAGGTGCGAGATATGTAAGTGAAGTAAAGAATTGGTGGTAAGTGGTGGTGAGTGGTGGTGAGTGGTGGTGAGTGGTAGTAAGTGGTGAGTGATCATAGCAGAAATTCCTATGGGGCTTTGTGGGGTTGATTCGGATTACAGAGAACTAGGACTAGAGAAGATTAGATAGGAACATCATTGGACAAAGAACTGGGTAAGTAAGTAAGTACCTAGGTAAGCTGAGCTATGTATGAATGAATGGATGGATGGCAATGTGAATATCAATCAAAATCTGTAAAGATTCCTATATTCAATTTATGGTTGTATTTTGAACAATAATCCAACACAAGTCATCGCAGACTTCAATATCAAAAAGTACATCTTCTTCATGAATCAATCAAAAACAAGGCACAATCTCAGCCTCACAACTCAAAAAGTCACGCTAAGATAGCAAGAGATTAAGCTTTAAGGTTACTTATCATCAAACCATAAGGTTACCTACCTACCCTACCTACCTACCTTCACCTACGAAATCAAGTTCTAGAATTTATATCTTCAGCTTCTCCCGCCTTTCAATTCTACAACCAACAATCAATAATTCCACAATATCCAAAAATGGATCTCCCTTCAATGGAAGCTCCAAATCCTAACGTCGTGCCCATTATGACTTCAGCAGGTATCAGCGCCGGTAAGTCTTCTCTTCTCTCCCCCTCCTAGCAAACAATAAACAACAAAAAGTAAAAAACTAACATTCGTTCCCTCAAAGATGAAATTGCTCTTTATGATCGACAAATCCGACTCTGGGGAGTTCAAGCCCAAGAAAAAATCCGTTCGGCCAACATCCTCCTCATAACCATGAAAGCCCTCTCCAACGAAATAGCCAAAAATCTCGTCTTGGCTGGAATCCACTCCCTGACCATCTGCGATCATGCTATCGTTACCCCCGCCGATCTAGGTGCTCAATTTTTCATCTCCGAAGCTGATATTGGGACAAACCGTGCCGAAGCCGCTGCTCCCCAGATGCGAAAATTGAATCCGAGAGTAAATGTGATTGTGGATAAAGATGATATCAGAAGCAAAGGTCCACAATATTTTGGGGGGTTTGATATTGTGATTGCGACGGATTTGGACCCGGAGAGTTTGAATATCATTAATACGGCTACGAGATTAAATCATAAACCTTTTTATGCAGCGGGGGTTCATGGATTCTATGGCTTTATTTTCTCGGATTTGATTCAGCACGATTATGTGGTGGAGAGAGAACGAAGTAATAGACCTACACTTCTACAACCGGAAACGCGAACTCGCAGTGTCATTGATGTCAAGACGAAGAAGGAAAATGGAAAATCTATGGAGGTTGTTACAAAGAGAGAGTTTTATTCGACTTGGTTTTTGGCTAGTGATGCTGCAACATTACCAGCTGAATACCTCAAAAGCAGACGTCGTTTGAAGGCAGTTACTCCAATTCTGACATGTCTACGAGCATTATGGGAATTTGTTCAACTTCAAAATGGTCGATTACCTTCAACCAAAGAAGATCTTCAACTATTTACCGTCTTGGCTCATAAAAAGCATACAGCTCTAGGTCTTCCTGTTGAAACACTACGTTCAGAAGTCCTACGAAGTTTTCTCCAAAATCTTGGTAGCGAAATAGCTCCTGTTACAGCGGTCCTTGGTGGTCAACTTGCACAAGATGTTATTAATGTGCTTGGTCATCGACAACAACCAATTCAAAATATGGTTTTGTTTGACGGAGATACGATGGAAGCACCAATGTACGCTTTACATCCTGAAGGTACTCTTGGTGAAGGGTTGCTGAAGTCGGGTGGAGAGATTCTTATGAATGGTCCAGTGATGGCACAACAAGTATCATTCCCTCTGGACGTCATTGAACTCTAGATTCCGGTAAATGCGAAGAAAAGTCGACGATTTTAAAAATTGGCGGATATGGCGTTATATCGGAGGATTTTCAGGGTAAATGTACAAATAGATGATATCATAGTATGGCAAATAGCCAACTACGCATAATGAATTACAGTGTTTTCGCCGATCGTGTGGAGGTTTAACTTCTTCTCGAAATCTTTTCGCGTTGCCTAAAATTCTTCTTCTCTTGGGTTGTTGGTGCCGTTTCATCTCGTCTCGGTCCAATCTTGGTTTAGAGGTTCATCTTCGTCCCCGCTAACACCATTGATACCGTCTTCCTCATCTTCTTCATCATCTGATCCACTGTCGTCATCTTTTTCAATTCCCTTTTCAAACTCCCCATCATCCGCTTCAAAATCTTCATCCATATCCTCATCTTCGCCTTCCACCTCACTCTCATCATCACTACTCTCATCCTTCTTCTTCTTCCCAACCCCCTGCTTCACCCCCTCTCCCTTCCTCACAAACACAAAACTTCTACTACTCCTCTCCTCTCCCTTCCATCCCCCTCCTCCCTTTACAACCCCCATTGTCCGCGCATGTTTATACCCCGGATACGCTCCCGCCTGAAACTTAAAACTCCGCTCCACTTCCAATCCAGCATGTCGACCTAAATCACGTATATTCCACAATGTGTACGGTTCACCTTCGAAGAGTGTAATGATTATAGAAGAGCCTTTTGCAGGAGAGAGAGAGGGGATTGCGCGCGCGAGGAAAGATGTGAGAAGTTCTGGAGGATGCGTTAGTATTTCCTACGGAAACGGAAGCGCATTCTTCTCTAAATATATGAACCGAAAAAGGGAAAAAGAAAAGAAAAACAAACCTTGATTATACCTAACCTGACGATTCACATCCGTACTCTTCCCACCCACATGCGGGAAATTAAAAATAATCCGATCCATCACCCCATCTCCCCTCCCTCCTTTCGCATTCGTCCACGCCCGCATCTTCGTCGCATCAACCCCATATTTAACAATTCCTCCCCCCTCTTGAATCTCCTTGATATTCTCTCCCACATGCGGATATTTCTCCTGCAGTATCTGCAGTGAAGATTCGAAAACCGTAGCAGTCAACTTTTTTACCTCGTGATGGGTGATTAAGGAGCGCGCAAATGAGAGATCTCCATCGCCAATGAGCAGGATGGAATCGCGAGAGGAAAAGGGAATTATAGGAACAGTGTGATGTGTTTGTTTGTGTTTTTTCGTGGGCATGCCAGAGGGTTTGGGGGTCTTGGAGCTGGGTTTCGATATTCCGGCTGGTTTGGGTTTTCCGGGTCCGCGGCCTCCTTTGATTTTTTTGGAGGAGGATTTGAGGCGCTTGTTTTTTCCCATGGTGGGTTTATATATATATGTATAGTTGTGCGATTTGGGCGGGAAAGAGGAGAATTGCGAATTGTGAATTGAGAATTGAGGATTTGAGGGGAGGAAAGTTCATAATAAAGCTGGAGATGGAAATTATTATGGAGATGCGGGGACGAGGATAGATTGCGGCCGCTTGGTCCGCTTGGGACTTCCATTGTCCGTCCCGGTGGGTTTCGTTGGTCTAAAGTATCAATGTTTACAAGTTTCTTTCCATGTGTGGTGATATCTCTGATATATATTCTTCCACGCTGTTAGAGATCGTATCTTCATGGACAGTATCAAGTGGTTATTGTAATTCAGAGTCCATCTCATACACCAAGTAAAGTTACTGGTGCATCTTTACAACTTTCACTTATTGTCCTCCAATTCTCGCAACCCGATTCTCAGATGGGTTTTGAATGTCATTTCCGACAGATTACTTGAGTACGAGGATAAAAAGGGTCCAATATTGAACGTTGCATTTGTTTTTGTTGTTTTCTTATTTGGCTGGTGAAGAATGTGCATCTCTTCTTCTTACCTTTGCTTCAACCGCCTCGATAATCAGAAAGAGCAGTCCCGGTTTCTGATGGTTTGCTTCCAAGTTTGGATTCTCGAATACGGATGAAATAGTGAAAAGATAAGAAACTTTCTTCACATCTGATCAGAAGGAAGTGATTAGTCTCGTTAGAATGGACTTTGTTATACCTGTCTGGCAAACCTGGACATCTCTTTAAAGCTCTCTCTTTATATTTGCAACTCATTCATCCTATCTATCTGTTCGAAGTTTTCAATGTATGAAGGATACTTGTATGATAATGATTTGTTGTAACAACTATCTTCCGGTACCGAGTAAGCTCTGAATATTCTTTTCTGAACATCAGATCAGCACAAGTACATCAGCGTCGCTCAATTTTGAGATAACTTTCATTCAAGCAAATCCGCTCTACGTTTTTGTCATTGACACACATTGAGGATAAAGAATTCCATATTCGATCTTTCTCTGGCGATACTGCAAGAAAAGAGAAACATCGGAGTTGTTTCCATTTGTAGTGGGGATACTGCACATGATGAGTTGCGTTAGTGTCTACCAACCTCTACTGCAGTTGGAATTGATAATGGATATATGCCAACAGAGGAGAACCTTCCAAGATTACGTGATGTTGGGCTCTAAAGGGGATAGTCTCTTCGTCATTAAGCAATGTACCACTATTTAAATGATGCAATTTTCCAAAGGGAATGTTAGGATTGATTTGGAGAAGTAAAACGATCACTGAAGATGTCTCCAACCACCAGAATAGCAGAGTTAGCCGCGACAATTCAAAAACATACCAGCAAAGTTGATGAATATCTTGCTTCTAATAATATTCCCTCTCCTTCTTTTGATGTCTCTGCTCCCCTCAGACTCTCTCTCCCACCAGACATTCAAGCTTCTAGAAATGCTGTTCTTGAAGCATCGGATGAGTTGACTGCTCTTATGCTCGGACCTGTGGAATCTTTGATTCCTCCCGTACGTCTTCCCAATATTCTCTCCTCAGAAGAAATAACAAATTGATTTCCCGTTTTCATAGCCAAATGCTTGGATAAGTGTGACCGCTTTACAACGATTTGGGATGTAAGAACAATATTTCATCCTACTTAAGCGTCATCAAATAATGTCCATGGGCTCATGCCATCTTTATTATGTTCTCTCCTACACCATTAACCCACAAACAACTAATCCTGACCCCAGCGCTAAATCGTTTCCCCCAACCCGCACCTCCACCTTCTCCGAAATCGCCCAAAAATGTTCCATCCCCGAGTCCGACGCTCGCAGCCTGATTCGCCATGCAATGTCCTTCTACATATTCCACGAACCATCCCCGGGATTAATCGCACACACCGCATCTTCCAAAGCCCTTGCCGAGATTCCTCCCGTCTCTGATTTCATTGGTTTTGTAAGCGAAGAAATGTTACCCGCTTCTACTCGTCTAGTCGATGCTATGATCAAATGGCCTGGATCGCAGGAATCTAATGAATCGGGCTATGCAATTGTTAATGCAACGGATGTTCCTATGATGCAACATGTATCAAGAGATTCTAGACGCTCGCAACAAATGGGAAAAGCAATGGCTTTTTTGAAAAGTAGGCCGAGTGAGAGTGCTCAACGCGTTTTGGAAAGTTTTTCGTGGGGCGATGCTGCAAATGGTCTTGTGGTAGATGTAGGCGGTGCGAAAGGAACGGTTGGAATTGAGCTTCTGAGATTCCTTCCTAAGCTCAAGTGTATCGTTCAGGATCAACTCAAAGTAGTCGGAGATACGACGATACCTGATGACCTGCAGGACAGATTAAGTTTTATGGCGCATGATTTCTTTGCAGAGCAATCTGTAAAGGGGGCAGACTTGTATCTTATCTGTAACGTGTTACATGACTGGTCTGATAAATACGCGGCGAGGATTCTGCAAAATTTGATTCCGGCGTTGAAGAGAGGAGCGAGGATATTGGTTTGTGATAGGGTGCTTCCGTCTCCGTGTACATTGACGCCATATCAGATGAGGAGACAGAGGTATTCTTGGCCGTTCCATGTTGTGGGAAAGGGATTCATTGGCTAACCTATATCAGAGCAGATGATTTATATATGAAAGGGATCCAAAATGCTAGAGTTCGCGATCCGAATGATTGGGAACAACTTTTCCTATCGGTGGATGAGAGGTTTAAGTCGTTTCGAGTGGGAACGGTTGATTGGTCGGAGCTATCTACGAGTTGTGTTACTTGGGAGGGTGAGGATATGTTTGAGGTATGATGGACTGGATGGTACGGTGGATGGCAGGGATTCCAAATGTGAATACTTCGATCTCGGGAATGTCGGGGCTCGGTTTTGATAGAGAGATGAATTTCGATTTTGCATTCGATGAGCATCAGAAGAACCCTAAACTCCATGGCATATGCATCTTCGCCATTCAACTTAAAATCCACTGTTCGTAACAAACTCATGCAATTCATCAAGGTAAAACTACATTGAACATTTTAACATTTTACATTCGTGATTTTACATAACTTATAATCATTTTCATCCACAATATACATCTTACTCCATACTTTTAATGTCACTTGCAACCTCGAACTTAGCATCGGTCTTTTGTCTAACCTCCTCAACATCTACACCAGGTGCCAACTCGGTTAACGTGAGACCGCCATTGATTCTGTCGACTTCGAATACACACTAGAGATATGATTATTAGTATTTTATTTCGCAAATCATTTCATCAAGCGCTTGATGAAGCGTAGAGGAAATTTAGAGATATATGGAAACTTACCAAATCAGTGATAATAGTGCTGACAACCTTTGCTCCAGTCAATGGTAAACTGCAATCTTGAACAATCTTTGCGCTTCCGTCTTTTGCTACATGTTCTGTTGCGACGACGATTTTAGTTTCGTCGGGGTTGGAGACGAGATCCATTGCTCCGCCCATTCCTTTGAAGATCTGTGAGTTTGGTTTGTTAGTTTTTGATACACTTAGATGGGGGGGTGAAGGAGGGTGGGAGGAATAGCTTACCTTTCCAGGAATCATGTAATTAGCCAAATCACCATTAGCTCCCACTTGAAGTGCTCCGAGAACAGAGACATCGATATGGCCACCACGGATCATAGCGAAGGATTCGGCGCTATCAAAAGTAGAGGCACCCGGGATGAGAGTTACGGTTTCTTTACCGGCGTTGATGATATCGCTTGGAGATGTTAGTTTATTGTCGGTGGTTTACAGATGGAAGAAACTCACGGATCAACTTCTTCTTCGGTTGGATATGCACCCATTCCCAAAATACCATTTTCGGATTGAATCCACACCTTTGTTTCAGGAGACAAGAAAGAAGGTGCAAGAGTTGGGATACCTACTCCACGTTAGCGATTACCGAACCTCCAACTCAAAATGTGGAAGCAAAATATACCAACACCAAGGTTAACATAGTAACCATTCTTCAATTCCTTTGCAGTTCTCCGGGCAATTCTGTCTCTTCTGATACTCGCATCTGTTTTATTTGAAGTATCTTCTTTGCCTTCTGGTGCACGAGTCTTCTTCAATTCTAATTTCTTAGGAACGGTAGCTGGAACAATACGATCGATATAGATTCCTTGAAGATGAACATCGGCTGGAGCAATCGATCCAACCGGTACGATCTCTTCGGCTTCAACGATAGCGACTTTAGCAGCCTTGGCCATGATAGGTCCGAATGTTCTAGTGGTGTATCTATAATTTATTAGTATCGTAATATCTTCCGCATTAGATCACGAGGAATCACCTGAATTGACAGTTTCCAGCTTCATCGACTTTCCATGCTCGGAGAATCGCAACATCTCCCTTGATAGCTTTTTCCATCGAATAAGTCTTGCCGTCAAATTCTCTAGTTTCTCTTGCTTGTCCTTTCTCCAAGACAGTATTTTCTTTTGAGCCTTCTGCTGGAGGACCCAATCTAGTGGGGATACCACCCGTCTGTAACAATGTACCTATAAACCATCAATACACATATTCTTTATCTCATCTCAAAGATCAAACAAGTACTTACTAACACCGGTAGGCGTGTAGAAAGCTGGGATACCAGCCCCACCAGCCCTCAATCTCTCAGCAATAGTTCCTTGGGGACATAATTCAATAGCGATTTTTCCCTCGAGATATTTCTTCTCGAGAACCTTGTTACTGCCGATGAAACTTAGAATTAAACGATTTACTTGACCGGATTGTGTCAAGGCGCCTAGACCACCTGGTATCGATGCTCCGGCGTTGTTGGAAACGGCGGTTAGGGAATGAAGACTTTCCGGTCCTCTTCTTTCTAATGCTTCGATAATAGTTTCTATGTTCCAAATCAGAATCACATCTTATGAAGATCTCCTTTCTCAACGCTCAAAAATCATGCTCCTAGAAAAATAACAACATACCAGCCGTTCCACACAATCCGAACCCCGCACTCAAAATCGTCGATCCACTCTTGATATCCGCAACGGCCTCATCAGCATTCTTATATACTTTACTCGCGCCTCTGACAATCTTTGGTGCTTTGCTAACGTTTTCCTCATCTTTGTATGGGTTTCGAGGCGCTTCTAGAAGTCGGGCATAGCTTTGAAAGTGTCGGCAATCTCGTGATTTTTGACCCCACTGACAACGGATAGATGATGTTATGCGGAGGCCCGGAAGGCGAGTTGTGGTGAGAATACGGCGGGAGAGAGACATATCTACGGATCGAGGAGAGATTAAGGAATTGAAGGGTAATTGATGGAGGAAGAGAAGTTTTTGTAGGAAATAGTAAATGTCGTTGATGCGATGAAATCGGCAATTTATTTGAAGCCGGGCAGTTAAGCGTCGGCTATTGATCTGGATCCGATGAAGGGGCGAGAATATTCACCAACTTCTCAATACAAAAATTGGGAATAATTCAACAAGAAAAATATGTATACTTGTGAATTAAATGGGGAGGATAGAATATATATCTATCGTTCAATTCAAATTAGTACTCGATATTTGTCTTCGCTCTTCTGCCCAGCCAGTGTTCAGACACAGACACTGTCGGGTAACCAATCCCCGGTTGAAGGTATCGGATAATGTCTTTTCCACCATTTTGTACATATGCATATACCGAATACCTCTCCCGATTCTCTCACTGCCCCTTTATGGAGTTTCTCGCTTCAGAATTGTTAGGAGCGGAGTCAAAACTATACCATATCAATTGCAGAATTTCTTAAGTCAGCAGATCTGGGGATTTCAAAAATGTGATCAAACCCCACATATCTAAGTTTCACGAACGAATCCCAAAATGATGCACAATACAATTTGCAAATCAGCCCCAAATTCAAAGCACACGCTGAACCTCAAAATTTTGCAGTTTCCTGTCCATTTCTCAGGTAAAGCAAAAAATTTGATGCAAAAATGATGAAGAATATAACTCAGAGTCTATGCTATAAGACATAAGAAGCAAAAGAGCAAAAGTTCGATCAACGGAGGTATTGAACCACACCCGATTTGAACGGATAACCTTTCGATCTGGAGTCGAACGCGCTACCGTTGCGCCAGCGGTCCTATTGATCTGATTGTTCGTGCTTCATTCATCAATATATACCCATTGGAAACATTCACCCGCGAAGTGGGCAAAGAGGGGTTGCAATGGAAACTAGGAGGAATCGGGGTAAACGTTCCGAGAACGGATGTGGGGCTAGTGGGGGAAATGGATATTCATATTATGACTGCAGAGGTAAAGATCGCGGACAATTCGAGGTAAGAAGGAAGTTGTTTGAGAAAAGATTACACGAGACGCTGACATAAATTGGATATGGTTGTCATCATATCATGGACAGTGTAGATAGCAAATGAATCCTATTGACGTCTTTGGAGTTACTCATACTCTTTCTGAATGTACCGATGTTGTCCCACTACACTCAAAGCTTGGCAGAACGAGAGTCACTTGAGATACTTGAGGCGAGAGCTTCAAGCATCTAATATTGAATTCGACTTTTGGGGCTCGTGTCTCATGGCTCATTAAATATCTTTCCTGGATTCAATAGCCAACTGTTTTATCCTGAATTAGCTTCCCCTCTATTTGAATGTCAGTTGGGGAAATACTTTGGATCAAGAGAATGCTTGAGTTTTTTCATAACAGTAATTGTATCGAGGCCAAGTTCCTTCATCAAGCAGTCCTAACAGTTTTTAGCTAGGGGGTCGTAATCGAATTTATTGAGTATTTGAAGTTTTGCTGATGCTGCACAGAGCAACCGAAACCCCGATTCTCGTTACTCACCTTCTTACCGAGACCTATTCCATGCTCGCCCTAAATCAACTTAGCAATTGACCGTATATTTGATAATGCAAAGGTACGAACAGAACTAGTTCCTTCCATCTCCAATGCTCTGTTAAGCATATCATACACACATTTCTTAACAGCAGCTGTCTCGACTGGATCTTTTGGGTTATACATAACAGCTTGATGAAAATTTCCATCTCCTACATGACCAAGTACACTGGAGAATAAACCGAGTTTCCCGGATTCTGCTTTCGAAATATCTACAAAGGTAAAAGTTTTAGTGGATGGGTGAAGTTCAATAGAGATAATGACCTACCTATAATTTCAGCTAACCTTGACATAGGTACCGCACAATCTGTACTCCAAATTTCTGTACCTGGTGGCCGTTGTGCTAGCATTGCCCATAAAGCTTCTTTTCTCGCAGACCATAGAACAGTCTTATCTTCTTCTGTTCGTGCGAATTGAAATTCGCCACCTTTCCATTGTTTGGCGATGGTCTGCACTCGCTGAATATGGTCCTTTATTGCTTGCTCTGTACCAGAAAACCTGTTCTCGTCAGTACATTATTGAAACGGGTAAATTAGTCAAAAGATAGCTACTTGAAAAATAATGTCGGTCGCTCTTCCCACATCCTTCCTCCAGTGCCTCCATTCCTATTGATGACCTGCATCTGAACTTCATCCATAACTTCCATGGCCGCTAAAGGGATTCCCGCCCTAATGATTTTTGAGGCAGCTGTTGCAGCATCGGCAACAGAGGGAAATGTAACCACAGCAACACTAGTCGTATCTGGAACTACAGCCAGCTTGAGAGTTATTTCTGTAATCAACCCCAAAGTTCCTTCTGCTCCTACGAAGAGTGAGGTTAAATTGTAACCTGCGGAGGTTTTACTACTTTATGGTTAGAGCAGATAACGCACGAAGATCTAATCAAAGGATGGAAACATACCGTGGCCTTCTTCGGGTTTTTATTACTGTTCCATCAGCCAAAACGACAGTCAGATTAATGACCCAGTCTTTCATGGTGCCATATCTCATTGCATTGGTACCACTAAGAAATATGAGAATTGCCAGGAATATTTAGGAGCAGATGACTGTACCTGCAATTTGTAGAGACCATCCCTCCAATGTGAGCCTAGAAAATTAGAGGATAATTCATGAACTCAGTACCTTTTTTCCCTCTGAAAAACATACCGTTGGACTAGGATCCAATGGAAGGAAAAGTCCGGTATCCTTGATTTGCTCATTAAGATTCACCCAATTCACAGCTGGCTGTACGACAACGTCCATACTTTTAAAAGTCAACGCCATTCCATAATGATAGTGGTCAGACCTACTCATCTGGATGAAATTGAACAATTTTATCCATCTTCACAAAGTCAATACTTAACCCCGAACAAGGAGTGGAAATATGACCCTCCACACTTGAACCCGCTCCAAATGGTACTATTCTCAACCAGTCAGTCTGATTGAGGCCACGGGATTTTTCACAAGAACTCACTCATGGGAACTCTATGCTTCGAACAAATCTTTGCAATTTTGACAACATCGCCTGTGTCTTTCGGATAGACAACTGCGATAGGTCTTGTCTCCGAGTTTGAAGTTGACCATTCTGAATAAGAATGTCTCAATAGTTCTTCTTCATCATAGCTAGTTGAATCATCTCCTAATTCATTGGCAATCTCCTGAATGGCCTGTTTCACATCTTAGTTGAGTAATAATCACGTGATAGTCAAAATTCCTTCCTCCAAAACTTACTTGGAGCATGACAGTTGGTTCTGCATACTTTATGGAAGATCCGAAGACATTTTGATCAAGTTTACCTTGGTATAACATATATCCATATCCAAAGCATAGTGATGCGGTTGCAGACGCGAGAGAACATAATAACACTGTTGACTTGCTGAAAGTGGAAGAAGGAACGGTCCCATTGTGAGCCGGATTAGAGACGAACCGTACTTTCAGCATTGAGGATCTACCATATAGACTTCCAGCTAAGGTCCTGGTAGACTGGCGTAATGTTGAAGCATTGGCTGGCATCTTCGCAGGGACGGAGTATTTACTAGCTTGAAGAATAGGTGATAGAAGACGATTCATGTTGACTGCTTGTTTCATCAACTAGAAGTTCAAATGTGCCGAGATTCATATCAAGCACGAAAAATATAAAGTTTGAATTGTATATTAAGATATAAATGTTGTGAGGTGGTACATTCCCGTGACTTTCAATATATTAAGCGGAGGAGTGAGGAAAGATTCCGCACTAATGCACCCCAACCTTGGCAGTAAACTCATCGGCCATTCTCCGGCTAAACAGTATTGATCGAACTGAGAACTTATTGATTATTAATGGCATCAACGTCAATCCTGTCAACAATGTTACACTGACAACGTTCAAACAATCATGAGAATGACAACATGGCTTAGCTTTCTTCCAGTTATTCCTAAGCGTTTTGACGCCCTGCCATGTTGTTTTCAAAATACATAGTAGATCTTGAACCGTCGTCCACTTGAACCGCACAGACTCGTCGACTTAACCTCATCGGATTGAAGCATAGGAAGAATTGCGAGTGCATTATCCGTTGGCTCAGAAGCTTATATACGAATTGCGTGCGAACCTAAAAGTACGAGTCGTGAACAAAGCCACCTTACTTTTCAATTGAAACACGTCCAATTGGAAGTGTCCAATTCATTCCTCTGTTGGTTTATATGAAGTCTCATTGCCCCAAGTATGGTTTTGATAGATCATATAATTTTTGACCTCTGATTTCACTTTACGGTATTGCTCAATATTACCTAGGTATGAGAGGTTTTCCAAGGCGTCAATCACTACCCTAGTCTGTTTAGTTGGAGGAGAGTAATGGACTAACTCCATATCATAGTGCAAGTACTTCAGACGTCATAGTGAATCTGAAAGCGATCACTCATGATTATTTAAGTTGATAGAGATCCCATCTCTTAACCTTTCTAGCGATAAGGTCAATTCGTTGCCAGCTTTGTTGAAAATCCTTCTCAAAAATCGATACAAGATCACATCCGTTCATTTGTATACCTTCTATCGAAAGATATTCACAATGTCTATGTATGATAATACTTCTTGTATTTGTCAATTACAGCGTCATTTAATACGTTCTCCTCGATATCAATACTTTATATTGGCAATTGAATTGCTTATTCCTTTTCTCAAAACACTATTGGACCGCCTCGATGTCATAATTTCTCGGAGTATACCTCCAGCACGCAACCTGACAATATTAGACAAATGGCGTTGGAACAGTGTTTTATGTACAGTCAAAAACGCTTTGAAGTTGTCTAAGATAGAAGAACTGCCGATGGATATCCTGCTTGATATTCTCGACCGAGTGCCCATCTCATCAGCTGCCGCCTTTTCGATTTGTAGTCCGCATATCAAAAAACGAATGCGAAACCAATATCTCCAGCATTTAAATACCCAACCATATCAAAAGCTCCATTTTCTAGAGCTTCTGGCCAATCATTTATCCAATCACGTTGTATGTGAGCTATGTCTCATTATTCATCATGTAGACAACGCAGGATCATTGCAGTACTACAAGCGATTTTATGGCAAATCTCATTGGAATCGCATGCGTCGGATTTCCAAAAAGATTGATTCACAACTTTTGTTGATTGATAAATTACTACAACCCACCTACAGAGAGCAAGTTTTAACTCAGTTATTGGACGGATAAGGATATCAAGCATCGAACTGCAATAACGCCATTCGGATAATGGTTATGAAAATGTTTTATCAGCGAGAGGATTGCGTCGGCCTACTTGATTCCATGTCAAATGTTATTACGAATCATACGGCGTTACTTGCCCCAGTGGCAATAGCTTCCGGTATATTATACGATGGTGGGGTCTTTAAACCTCAAACCGGGGGGGGGACAGATCATTTTACAGGGCCGGGAAGGGGCAAATTAGTTCTGATATATGCCGGCGGCGGCACTGGGATAAAACCAATGATACACTTGTTATGAGAAGTCTCGCGGACTTCTACGCGGAGCAAAAAGCTTACTGTTGCAAAAATCGGTGGCATCATTACATTGCAAGCATTGTATTCCGAAGTTCCAGGTTGATATCAAAAGTCCGCTGGAGCTGGGGCCAAAAGTTATACGCACACCATGAAAAAATCTGGGTTAAAAATAGAGGAGAGGGCGAGAATAGCAGGAGACATTCGGAAGACCTGTATAGGATAAATCATCCTTTTCTTCTCATTCTATTAGAAATGCGAATTTTCTCCTATATCTATAGCATAGCATCTATAATCTAAGTATAAGATCCAAATTTTCCTGTTGTATCGCAAAACGTGTTGCAGTAATCCGTCGTAGAGCCAGCAGATAAGTATCAATACCAATTTCTGCATTCCGAAACACATTCTAGCTGGAAAATCACACGGGTTTGAATATCAACTCACCAATTTCCTAAATACTACAACATGAACCGAAATATATATCTGTACAGATACAACCTGTTGATCCATCGCAAGTTCCGTCTGGAGATGATGCTAAAATTTTGCACGTTCCGCAATTTATGCTGGTATCGTAATACCCAAGCAAGGCAGGAACCTGTGCTTGATCCGCTTTCATTTCGTATTTCGAAAACGATCGTCATGTGACCCCGAAAAGACACCAATCCAGCAACGGCGGCCATGATTTTATTTAGTTTGATGACCTTGGCTTATCTCACTGCAAGATCTGTGAAGCTACTGGTCTGTACACTAGCATATGGATTTACTCTGCTTGAGTCGATCTGTAGGTTTCCTGAGGACTGTATAATATGTGATGTAGATTGCTTCGGAAGTCTAGCATTCTGTACTTTTTTCCTCATGTTTTGAACTTCTATATTTCGAAGCACCTCCATCTTATGTAGCTATGAAGGAAAATTCTCAAAGAGATTTGATGATCGAAGAACTTGTGTTGGTTCATGTCTGCCACAATCATCATCCAATGAAACATAAGAAGGTGCTTGGGTGCACCCGCCAGCCAGTAATGTGCACATAATAGAGTTATGCATCAGGGGAGAATTTACTTGGCCACGACAAGCCACATATCATGACGGCGTGTAAATAATTGATTAAATTAATATATAGGTTTTGTTGTAGCCAATAGGTGAATGGTACGAGCTGTGTGTTTTCACAGCCATCAATCTGTTGTCATGAAGTTAATTGAATTTATTGGCTCAAAGTAATGCCACCTGGTGATTCAGCCTCACTCACACGAACACTCGCGTGAACTAGGTACCTGGGTATGCATCCTGTCGGTGACCTCATTCAGTAACAAATCCGATCACAATATAGTTTTAAGCCTCATGAATTGCGTGTTAATAATGGTTCCATTTGCCGCGCCGCAATCAATGTTTAGCCATTTTATACCATTAAGATTGTCATGGATAAATTTTTATTTGACCAACATTTGCAAGACTGCACTATAGTGCAAGAGAAAACAACATGTTTCGAGACTTTTCTTTATGCTGTAAGTCACCTAATCTGATAAACGTGGTAAATTTCTGTCGTTTTCTATCGGGACGTTAATGATTTAATTGATGTAAAGGATCCGGAATACCGAACGACGGTGTCCGAAGAGACCATTCTTGAAGTCGAAGAATTCGATGACTTTTTGGGTCAAAAGGTGAGATCTAAATTTCAAGCAACAAGAAAAGCAATGTTCGATTGTTCAAACAGCATTGATGCACTGTTAATCTGCTGTTGAAATCAAGTAATTAGAATTAAGCTTACAGATTCTAGGGCAGATTCAAAAACAAAAACCAAGGATGTATCGGAGGAATTAGACTCATGTAAGAATTCTCGGTGCCATAAAACATTTCGTTTCAGGTATCCTAGGAGAGATTAACGACGATGCGATGACTGCGAACCTTTGATGTTACTAGATCATAGCAAAGTGGCGTGGATTTCCTATAATAGATTCGACCAATTCACTATTTGAGCCAACTCCACTGGTTGATCAACCAGCACGAGTGCGCTTAGCTCTATAGTATATCTTTGGCTATGAAGATACGATCTCAAATCCAAATTCGATTGAATGCTCTAGTATTACGAGGCGCCTTTTTACTAACGATGCTAGCCTTCAAGGAAATGCAATTCATCCTAACACATTCGAACCTACGTTTTTATCTCTACCTAATGGTTTTCATAAAAAAGTTGTGGACGCGATGCATCTTCCTCACTCGTGGGTTGAGACTCTAAGCGCAGTGGGTCCATTTTACTGGTCTGGATATGAGCAAAACGAGAATGATCTTTATCTTCGTGAGTGGTTGTAAAAAAGACAATATGCGGCAAAGCTGATCTTTGGCAGAGATAATATACCGTAAGAGTGACGTGAAGAACGCATCTGATGCTCGGAGCTGGGAATTGGTTCTCTCACATTCCCTCAGGACTGGTGTCACGAATGCCTTTTTCAAGGGCACGCCTCGGGCCGATGTTACCCGATGCATTACATGCCTTCGTCAGTGCATTGGCGAAATCGATCATCCCTTATTCCTGCCTGCTCTAGTTCTCTCTTGTGACGTTTATTTTGAAGATGAACTTTTCCGAGGCAATCGAGAGCGAGTCCGAATCTTGGAAAAAGAAGCAGTACATGCATCTCACCTATATGCAGATCCAGATTATACCAAACGAGGGATTTTCAATCTTTTAAAAATCAACAGTGACCTGGTAGATTGTCATAAGAATGTCTTGTGGAAACGATCGGAAGGGGATACAACTGTTGTTCAGAAAATGGGAAAGACGTTATTCGACTTCGAAAAGTTGTGCGTGGATGAAAGAAAGGAAAGATTAAGGGAGGTTCAAGCAATGATGGAGGGAAGGCTTGAACTAGTTCAGTCTAGACTCCAGGGAATAAACACACATTGTGAAGCTACAATCTCGAGATTGAAGCTAATTGGGAACCTTTTAGAAAACTTGGCCTTGTTGGATATCCACGGGCAAGAGGAATGGAAAAGATTCAGTAGGGAAAGGAGACAGAAAACTACACGTCTAGGGGAAATCGAGGACCGAGAGCTGATAGCAAAGGAGAGAACGCAGAACAGAGAGCTAGAAATAATGCTAGAGACACGAAAGCAAACGGCTATGTCACTACTAGGCATTTTCTTTTTACCTGGTACATTCTTTGCAGTAGGTTTAACAAAAGGACAAACATTCATTTGCTCAAAAAGCTAATTGAAGCAAAGGCGATTTTCAGTACCACATTTTTCAATTTCCAACACGGTGATTATGCGGGGATGGTCTCGAAGAAATTCTACATCTACTGGGCAACTACAATTCCGACCACTGTGACAATATTGGGCATATGGCTCCTCTGGCAAAGCAGGTCGAAAAGAATGCTAGAGAGAAAAAATGAGGAATTGCGAAATATTGAAGAACAGAGTAGAAAGGCGCGGAATGAGATATACAGAGAAGAAAATAACTATTGGAGAACAGATTAATTTTATAGCCCTGAATTTGTACATCCCTCTGACTTGAATTCATTGTTTGCTCATATGAAACAACTTTTGGAAATGAGAGAAAGATAGTCCAATACAATCGCTGGAAAAGGGCAATAACTGACTACACGCAAGGTTGACACTAATGAATGTGGTCCATTGGGAACTGATTAGAAACGACTAAGCTCATGATTAACTTGTAGTCACGCAAACTGCTACTAGAAAAACATGAAGCTTTTGTGGCACCGGTACGAATGCTGCATAGTTAAGATGAGTTGTCACCGTCATAACACCAGCACACAGTTTTCTTCCTTAGGTATCCAAATGCCACTTGGTAATCTCGGTCCCTGTCGTCAAGACTTCTGACAAATAGTTTTCTACAGATGTAGTTAACTATAACTGTGCTATGCTATCCCTATCGACATATCAGGTGTGTCGTTCGCACAAAGTAATTGATACCAGTGATAAAATACATCTCAAGTAGATTATTCTTGGCAGAGTTAAATATCACAATGAAAAAATTGACGACATCAGCTCCCCATTCTTCAAATAATGCAGAAACAGTAAAAATATCCACTGGGAAGTTCATCAAACAGAAAGTCGCCTGAAACTCAGCACATGTCCAGGGGAACCAACGCTAAACACACACGCTAAAACTAGCGAAAACGCGTCATTCCACTATCAATTCGTCGCGACAACCAATTCGCAAAAAATGTAAAGTAAACAATCGCTCATACATCTATCCACACAATCCTCACCGTCGCAAGCACAACCACAACCACAACCACAACCACATTTACAACTATATAATTCACCCTCATCCATACCACCAACTCAAAAACTTCCGCAACCACCAACTAAAGAATCTCACCACCACAACCCCGAACCCCAACCATGCCCAGCACCTCACCCTCACCCTCTCCTCCCCCCCAAGCCCCCAT